>JAEBUT010000059.1:0-100125 GCA_020011035.1 Amanita subjunquillea
CTGCCGCACTCTTTTTCAATCGTTCTCTCTTGCTTCCTACTCCGCCGGCCCCCCCAACTAACCATTCCAGCTTGATGGTGGCGAAAATACACGTCTAAGTGAGGGGCGATCAGGCGCAACCACTTCCGGAACCAGAGAAAATTAGTTGCCCCGAGGGGCGAGGTTTTGATCGCAAACCTTTGTTTTCCCTCATTGGTTGGTGTTGAACATCGTTTTCTCGATCTTCGCATTTCTTCCTTTCTTTTCTCCGTGAGTAGACTGACTTTCTAGCTCATTTGCGATTCACATCAAGAGAGGCGGGCGGCGGCGCGCAAACAAGCCACCCAAACCGGAGCGGTTCAGTGTTAACAAGCCTTCCCTTCTTCGGCTTGACATAACTGACATTTCTAGCTCAATGACGGCGAAACATCAATAAAGGCGGGCGACGGGGCTCAAAATGTCAAGAACCGGAGCGATTGGGATGAGAATTGGTTGATGTCGAGCCAAGTCTTGTTCTTTTCTTCCCCGCATCGGCACGCTGAAATCCTTTATAGATGCATTGTTATTTCTTCCCATCTACATTAACACGGCTAACCGTTCCAGCTAAAACATGGCGAACATCAAGGGAGGCGGGCGACGGCGGGGCGCGATAAGTTCGACCAGAATAGTTGAAATGAGAAGTTAAGTGCTGGGCGAGGCGTTTTCCCTTCTCACCGTCATTTAGCGTTCTGAAATTCTAGATGCTCGCCTTTTTCTTTCTTCCTCTCTATTGGGATAGCTGACCTGTCCACGTCAGGAGAGGCGGGCAACGACGGGTTGCGACAAGTCATGAATAGAAGCAGTTGGGATAAGAGTAGTTGGCGTTGAGCCAGGCTTTGTTCCCCTTGTTCTCCGTCTTCGGCATGGCTGAAATTGCTCAGCAGCTCGTTTCTCCTCTTTCTTGGATCACCCACCTCCCTTCATTCCGATTCGGACAATGCTTGATTCTCCCCTCACGATCACTATAACCCCCCAAAGTTCTAGAGCGCTGGCGCACATCTGTTCCGATTCAAGTCATCTGGGACGACTCGCGAAGTCCCAAAATAAAAATAATCAAAGTCACGAAAACCCCGAATGCGCCTCGTTTCTCCTAGTTATTTTTCTACTTTCTCTCGTGGTTCGACTCTATACACCTCATAGACCGGACGGACGTCAACTCCAGGCGGACGATCCCTGTATACCCTTCAACCAGAAAACCTGAAAAAAGCGAAAAACAGACGAATCAGGAAACAAAAATTAAAAAATGTATCAAACATACTTTTTCTAATCGTTTCTCCCTTCCACTTGCGTAGCTGACTATTCCATTCTATTGAGGTGAACGTCAAGAAAGGCGGGCAACGGGAATAAACATTCCACGAACGAGAACGACGTTAGGTTAGGCTCTTTTTCTTTTCTTTCGCCGTTGAGATAGCTACCCTTTCTAGCACAATGACTGCAGAGGCGGGCGACGCCGAGGCAGGAGCGATTGAAATATTTTTCCCTTCCTTTCTGGTAATGCTGAAATCCTCTAGCCGCTCGCCTTTTCTCTTCCCTTTCTCCGTTGAGACAGCTGACGTTTCTAGCTAAACGATGGTGAACGTCAAGAAAGGCGGGCGAGGACGGCGCGCAATAGGTCACGGAATAAGATGAAGAGTAGCTTGGCATTTCACCCAGGCTTTGTTCCCATTTTTTCCGTCATTGATGTCGCTGAATTCCATAAGAATAGGAAGCAGTGCAAAGCGCGAAGACAAACCATTCATCATCACAGGTTACCCGCAGTCTCTTGGACAACAACAGTTCCGCGTAGTCCTGGCCAGGTCATCGCCGGAACGGGAAGGATGGGGATCGTTGAGGATCAGTCCTGGCCAGAATGGCACTCGACGATTCCTTGACCCATGCATTCCAGGATCTTGTGGTACTGGTAGATAGCGGTAGATAGTTCCCGGGGAAGGTGGAGAGGTTGTTTAGCCTCTCTTCCTCGTGCTCCCTTGCCGTGGGCCCTGGGCTTAGACCTTATGGTCGACCAAACGCACGTTAAAATCAACTGACAATGAGATTGGGTAGAGCTCCTCACTCTGGGTGGTGTCTCGTCTACAACTCCTTCCGTTGGCTGAAGTAACTGGTTGCAAGACAAGTTATTCTTCACGATGATATTATGGATACCAGGTTGCACTTGCTTAGTAATCGATGACTCTTCTATGCCGTGACGAGTGTGTCAACAGTAGGTGTCGCTATGAATTTGGCCGTTGAACAAGGTGACGATGATGAATCTGACAACAATGCTCGCCTGAGAACGCTTTCGGGCCTCTACGGACTCGTCAGCCTCAGAAGCCGAGGCTTGCGATACCGCGATATGGATGCGGCTGTGGGCAGGTGGATGATATCGCAATAGTAACTTTATGTAATTTACAGCTTGCATCCAACATTAATCTTATCTCTACTGATCTTTGCCTTTACACCTCCCTTCGACTACATACATGGTGACCTCTGCGACAGACAAGCCAATGCGTCAACGGATGGAGGAATATGTCCGTTCCCTACAAGACGACATCGTTACGGCATTAGAGAGAGTGGATCCGAACGCACACTCTTCATTCGAGACGCGTGGAGCGCCCCAGGGTGGCTCAGCCAATCCTGTGTATTTATCCAGTCCCTTTGAACAAGATGGAAGCGGCGCGTTGCGACAACAATCCACAATCATCGAGAAAGCCGGTGTGAACATTTCCATCGTGTACGGTACCCTCCCGCCGCCGCCATCAAGCAGATGCGCGCAGACCATTCCACAATCCCCCTTCCTGAAGGCCAGAAGGCCTCCCTTCTTCGCCGCTGGTTCAGCCTCGTCATCCACCCCGCAACCCGCACGTACCCACTGTCCACGCTAATTATCGCTATTTCGAGATTACAGAACGCGAGATTCCAATGGTAATGGCAACGAAAAGCCCCAAATCCTCACATGTGGTTCGCGGAGGATCCGATCTCACTCCGTCCTACCTCTACGAGGACGACGCCGTGCATTTTCACGCGACGCTGAAGAAGGCATGCGATGCGCATGGACACCAACTCCACCCGTCGTTCAAGAAATGGTGCGATGAATACTTCCACATCACGCCACGCGGAGAGGCGAGAGGCATCGGTGGGTTATTTTTCGATGACCTGCACGATGGAGAGCATAAACGCCTGCCTACGACGGCCGACCCAGTACTACTGGACGCGTCAAAAAAGTCTCGACCTCGAACTGCGGAAGAAATCTTCGCCTTTGTCCAGGAAGCAGGAAATGCGTTTATCCCTTCTTACCTCCCCATCCTCACGCGACGCCATTCGATGCCTTTCAATGATCACCAACGGAGGTGGCAGCTCATCGCCGAGGCCGTTATGTCGAGTTCAACCTCGTCATTGACCGTGGAACCAAGTTTGGGTTGATGACGCCTGGGGGAGGATGAGAGTATTTTGATGAGCTTGCCAGAACTAGCAAGATGGGAGTACATGTCTGAAATGGGACAAGATGAAGCGACGGAAGAAGGGAGGTGGTAAAGGTCCTGAAAGAGCCGAAAGACTGGTATAAAGATACGAAGAGACATGTATTGTTCCATTCTTACGACAACAACAAGTGTACAAATGAACATCTGTTCGGCTAGGGTCAGAATAATCACGCTTCAGAGTTGGATAAGAGCTAACCATTCAGAATACTTGTCCTCTGCGCGTATAGAGGGCTTCATCGCCTCCATCACGGTACTGACCCGTTCATACACGGCAAAGACAATCGCCTGCCTGGTGCTACCCGTAACACGCGGGCGTGATGCCCTTGTAAAACGACCGCGCACCTTCTACTCTCCACATATCAGCAGCGATAGCCTTGACACGCTGGAAAGCCGATTGTCCCGCAGGCCCGTCGACTTTTGTAGACCTGACAAAAGGGTCAATTCTTTTTTTTTTGCGAGTGATTCAAGCCAAGATGACACACGAGTCTTGATGGTATCAACTGGGCATTAGAGAAAGGACCCATGGCTCCGATATCAGGCAATCAACATATGCTGGTACGATGGCAGTTCATCAAGTCCGGGCTGGAGATAATGTCCAAACTTCTTGAGTTCTTGATAAACCGTAAAATTGGCGCCTGAAAAAAGGAAAAAAAAAGAAAAAAAAAAGAGACAAAAGTCAATGACCAGGTTTCAGTCATGATAGGTGGCAAACCTTGGTTCGTGGCTTGGCGAAGAGCGGTGAGCGAGACACCGCGGTATAGAGTAGCAACCCCTCTTCGCGAACGATAGTATAGACTGCATGTCCCGCATTTCTGTACCGCGGAGCGTCTAAAGGGTCTGCCAAAGAATGTTGCTGAGCCTGCAGCCGGATCTTGACGACCTCCATGGGTGTGACAACGGCAACGGCCTCGGAGACGCCAGCACCTAATCCAGCTGAAACCAGAATATATCAGTATAGAAAGACGAGGGTCGGCCACGCATACGTGCCAATGAAGATGTTTCCAACGCTCGTCTTTCCCGTACTTTTATCGGCTAGCCAATCCTTGTATGTCTCAAAACTTGCGAAGCGAATAGCCATCTTGGGAACGATGCCGGACAAGACAGCTCTAGGCCTTTGTACAGCGCGAGGGAGTTTCGCGTTTCACAATGTGCATCCCAGTAGCGATGAACCTCTCCCTTTCGTCTAGCCAATGTAAAAAAAATTTAAAAAAAAGCAAGTTGACTTTTTGGCCATACGAAAGCGACGTGGACTCACTCCGGGCGTTCTCCCCGATCTGGACAACTGCATGCGCACTTGATGGTATCTAGAGGCTGACATGCTAGCTAAAGCATGATTCAGAAAAAAGGAGAGAATAGATGTGAACACCAACCATCATGGACGAGAATAGGAGATGAGACGTACAGCTTCGCATGCGCCAGCGGTTCCTCCGGCGATAATATGGGTAGAGAAATTGACAGGCTTCTTGGCGTTTCGCGACATGGCGATAATTATCGTTGTAGAAGCTAGACAACCCCGTAGTATGGGGCTTATGTTGAGCCGTCGATCACATTTCACGGATCCAGATTCACCTCCTATCCCGGGCCCAACTGCGCTACAGCCTAGAGACAATCCGTTAAAATAACTTGTATGGGCTCAAAGGAAACGGGCAATGCTCCTCCAATTGCCCAGAGCTGTCATGACGGCTCCCATTGATACTGCCACCCAGTCAAAACAGAGCTTTCCGGCCGATTCCTGCAAGCATGTGATTATAGATAATATCCAGAACCGGCAAACAGACATGGCGGGCTCGAAAGGGCAATAACTGGATATTGTAACAACAACACGTACTTTATGCGACGACCACACGTGTAAGGAACACACACAAAAAATCACAATCCATAGCTTTTTTCTCTCTCATCCTCATGAACAACCCCAACTTGGCTTTCTCACCGCCCGAGTCCATCTACATGCCATGCGTATTTCGGTGGCAATCTTATCGATACAAGGGTCAAGATTAACTTTGCTGCTGCGTTGATTCAAATATGGCGCGACTTTGCGCGAATAGCTTCTGCTGGGCTTCATGCAGCTCCGCTTCCGTCATCCCGGATTGGTCCCATTTGGACACTTTCTTCTCTCGATCCTTTGAAGATTCAGTTGGTCGGCACATTCAAACACGCCATGTCACCAATACACACACACACACACCTTCAGTTGTTTCTTATGGTCTTTCAATACATCCTCAACCTCCGTCGTGAACGAATCAAAACCTAGACGCTACGATAGTTTTGAACGCGTCACGCAGAATATGATATCAAAGATACAAACCTTCAAGGCTGAAATGACGTGCTCCGGCGCTATCGTCTTCTTGGATTCTTGTTCACAGATCTCATTTGCTTCGGCTGATATGAGGTGAATGAACTCTGAAAAAGCTAACTTGAACAACAACAACTTGTAGAAGGAGCTTGGAATGCGCTCACCACGCACATTCTATCACCAAATCGCGTGTTTCTTTGGCGCATATAACGTTGCTGGGCAACAAGTCTGTGGTGGGAACCATTTAACGCGATGTTAAAGATTAGAGTACGGTATGTCTGTCCGACCTGCAATCATCTTTGCTACCGTCGCCTTTGGCAGAGAGAGGTCATCATCTGGAGGTGCGCCTAAATGCCCTCCATGATCAGACATGGTTGATGGATGCTTTGTCACACAAGGTCTTGGTAAATAATGCCAAACTCTACCTGACTGTATACATATAAATAAATAGAATCAGAACGGATAACCTTAAAAAAACATGGGTGAATCGACTAACTGGTGCATTTCTGCTTTGGCATGTTCAACTTCAGACGGTCCTAAACTCTCCTTTCAATGAACTACATGAGCGATGCTGACGAGATGTACGTGATAAGGAAATCCTGCGAAAGCTATTGAATTAATGATATACAGCTGACCCTGTGGTTCTAGTTACCGGTATGCTCAATTGAATGGACAAGGAACGCGATGGATATAATACCCCTACTTGTTACATCGGTCTTCCGCAATATGCCGCCGATGCTGTGTCAAGTGCACAAATAAAACCACATCTCAGCTCTTTTCCTCCTGTTTCTGCTGCTACTCGGCGATGGGTACCCATCCTTCCGAACAAGATATTCTTGACACACTTCGCTCAGTCCGAGAAGCCAACTACGGATCGGTAAGCATCGTTGACTCCTTTCCCTTCCTGTGTTCGTTGACCGTTTATCGTATCAGTGTCGTTATGCACGCTTATCGTCTATGACATCCTTCTGACGTTGTGTCACGAGGTGAATGATGCTTCTCCGTTTAACAGGGTATGAATGTACTGATCTTGATTTGCAGAAAACATATATCTGGAGGTAAATAAATGCACCGAATACGAATAGAACACAGCCATAATAACTGAATCTTGTCAGGGAGAGATGGTCTCTTCCAAAAATCGCCTATTTGTGTACTCGGTACTACGCCGTGGTATATTTTGTGTAAGCCACAAGCAGCCCGGCACACTTAATTCGATGGGCTGACATCGGGCTACAGAACGGCAACCGCATGTGAGTTCGCCGATAAAATGCCGTCGTCCAGGGTGGTCACTCACGGGCGCAGTTTTGCTCAGCCAGGACAACTCGCTCAAGGTACGTACATATGTCGGAAGCCTCCTCCACTGTCAAAGCCTCTCATCACCCTCTTGTCATGGCTAGGCGTAAGTTTCTACCATTTGGATAACTTCGTTACAAACTGACGTCTCTTGAGGTGTTCGCGCTATTATGCATGGGCAGTGATGTAAGTTACCTTCTTGAGATGCACGGCCCGCTCAATAATGACCACTTGTGTTGGCAGTGGAGGTCCCATTGTCTTCATGACGCTTTCGAACATCGTACTCGCATTGCGGGTCTATGCAATTTATGATCAAAATCGCCATCGTAAGTGGTTATTAAGGACTCGGCAGGGACTGAATAACGTTGATACTTGTCAGTTTTAATCCTCCTTGTCATTCTATTGGCCGGTACGTCCATGCGCGCTTCTGCAATAATTGAGTCCAGATCGTCTTTAGGCCAATTCATAGCAAGTTTTTTGTTGCTGTTAAACCCTAAATCTGTTAACAATGGAATAGACAGCGCTATATGTAACAGTCGTGATAGCATTGACACCGGCCAAGAGTTCCTTCCCTGTTGATGTCCCATTCCAATCCGGTTGCCCCATTCCGAGACCAGGTAGTGCGCGCTTCCAGATGGTAGGATGGTGGGTACCCAAAGGTTACATTCGAAGCTTGCCGATCATCTGACAATCTGTGTTTAACATGGACAGGGTTCCAAATTTCGTTTTCATCAGTATGCCTCCATTTAAACTCACTCACGCGACTCTAACGACCAAAAGCCACCCTGTTTTTGTTAACGTTATGGAACTTTATAAAGTCCATCAAACAAGCTATACGTACAGACGCCGCCCAAGATTGTCGACGACGAATGTATCGGCATATCCCGCCACTGCTTCGTGCGCTTGTGAGGGATGGCACTGCACATTACATCACGTAAGGTTTAACCATCTTAGATCTTGTTTTATCTAGGGCTGAGTTGGATTAGGATCGTAGGTAAGCTCGGTCATCATTTTTTTCGGTGCAACGATTCTGACCCACACAGTTGCACAAATCGTAACCTTATTCCTTGCAATGTCGAAGCAAGGGAGTTTCAGGTTATTAGCTGGCGCGTAAGTGCTCACTGAGACCTTTTCCAGACCGCTCACTGTTCCTCTATGCTATCATAGATGGCTGGTAGCCATGTACTCTATCTCGGTACTTTACGATCGCCAATTCTATTTTCCTTGTATTTACTTCATCTTCACAGACATCCAGACTTATCTTGCACCTTTGCGTGTTTGCAGCACGACAGCAAGGATGCACTTCTACGTGGCATCCAAAACTGACGTGCGGAAATATGACTTCGATAATGGATGACTTCGATGACTTCGATGAGGAGTGGTAGCGGTTTTTAGCGTTGACGTTAAGTCACGCTGACATTGGGTCATACCTCGAAGAATAGCGGCAAGACCGGAAACGCCAATACACGCTAATCCGAAGTCACCGCATATTGCTGACTGGATGATGCGTGCGATAGAATCTGTAAACGGTGCTAGTTGTACCTACGCTATATAATTCAGATAGTTGTGGGATGGAGGTTCTACTACGCCACCTTAGAACTATGGATGAAGTGTTTAGTATCTAGATAAAAAGGGAATGGTTCCTCCACGGGTCCGACTTGGCAGGAAAGTCAAAGTTGATGCTGACACGTGGCGCACTTTTTTTTTGAATGTGGCGCGTACAACTCGCATCAATACTTGCGGAGAATGCCTGTCCTTCGGCCTTTCTTCGGATATATCCAACCTTGACAGGATTAATCGACTTAAAACCATTGACACATGCTCGTAGAACTCGGAAATGTTCAATTCGACAGTTATTACTCCTCAATATTGCGAAACGCGTCTGGAAATCCGAGCCTGCATATGGGTATTGGTAACCGCATATGATACTCGTCCGCGGTATTCGGATCTTATGAAACGAGGTACGTACTAAACTCTTGCATGTTTCAACGGGGGTTTAAGTATCACTGGTCCATTCTTAGTGTGCAGGATCCATGTTTTTAAAGTTCATCCGTCGGCGGCCGATCATAACAATTTGAACTTGTAGGAATGGGGTAAGAACCGGCGGAAGAAGGAAGATCGACACCATTCTAGATTAAATGCAATTCTACGTGCAGGTGTAGTAGTGTTACTTCCTCTGCACGAGACGATGCTTTTTATTTTTATTTTTGACAGGTGCCGTCGTAGCCGCATTCTCATACAATGAAATGGACAAAGCGCGCTTGCTATGAATACATTTCTTCCCACTGCTACATATGAGTGACTACGCAGGCGGATTTCTCGAACAAGAACTTGTTGAGGCGCTACGCTTGCTTCGCGCTGCCAACTATGGGATCGGTCAGTATCCTGTGTATTCCTTTGCACTATGGTTTTGAAAATGACTGTTCTTAGTGGCCTCATGTACCTTTCTCGTTTACGACGTGGTTTTGACCATGGGTCGTGAAGTAAATCCAAACTCTGATAGTTAGGGCTTGGTGTTTGACCATTTTCTGCAGATATCTTACATCTGGAGGTAATTATCAAAACATCGTCGCACCACGATGACCGATTTCAGTATCCATGTAGAGCAGAATGGACTCTTCCGAAAGCCTTGTATTTGTGCGTTCGATACTATGGTGTCGCTTACCTTCTGTAAGTCGTGACAACATAGTAATAGGCGAGCAGTGCTTATTGACGATACTGTTAGGACTATGACTGTGTGTGAGTCCATTTGCGACGTTACCATGGAACACTGTGATCAATTAATGTCGGTATAGTTTCGTTGAGGCAGAACTCATTACAGGTTTGTTTTTAATGTGCATTTTTGCAGGCATCATCTGACGCAATCTCCTTGCCAGGAGTAAATATTAGCATATGTTATATGAAACTTTGGCTAACATAACTCGAGCTGCCAACACTACTACGCATGGCTCACGTACGTTTACACCCACATATCATTAAGCCGAAATCGACTTACTTATAACACTTGTAGTGGAGGGCCAATCATATTTACGGCGATCTCGAACTCGATACTAATGTTACGCGTACACGCACTCTATAATCGAAGTCGTCGTCGTAAGTCGGGACCGGGTGATCTATCAACCGTATATGAGCCAACCATTCTACAGTTTTAATATTCTTTGTTATTTTGCAAGCTGGTAAGTTTTTCCGTGCTAGATGGAGAATCTGATGATACCTGCACTCCATTCCAGCCCAATTTTCGGTTTGTGTTCCCCTTTGTTACTCTAGTGGAAAATTTAACGTCAAGTAGACCGAGCTGTTCTCGACGGTACGGATTAATTCAATGTTGATCATTCTCTCCGCGCCTCTCGGCCTACCTTTTCCTGGCTGTCCTGCTTTGGGGTATGATCCCCGTTACACATTAATCGCATGGCAAGTGAGGTTTACTATATCTTATCCGTTGCACTGTAACAATCCATCGCAGGATCCCTAACCTACTTACCGCCGGTACGTGTACTTCCTGACTGTGCTTACGTGGGATTCATCTGAAAGCGCTTATACAAGCCATTTTATTCATTATGACGCTATGGAACTTTTTAAAATCGGTCAGAGATTGTTTCCGCAACACAACTTCTCGATTCTGGCATCCCACGCCGCTTCTATATTCGCTTGTCAGGGATGGAACAGTGCATTTCTTCATGTGAGATTATTATTCTACATTCTTGACAAATTAAATTGATATATCTGGCAAGGATCGTAGGTTTGTCCTCGGTCTTTGGATAATAGACAAACATGGCTCAGATTGATGTGCAGTTGCCTTGGTCGTTGTATTGATCCTAGGCTATGTTGTGCAGGGTCCCCTTGGCATTTTGGTGAGCCCGTAGGTGCTTCTAAAATCTGGAACTTCAGGATCTTGACTATCTCCTCGATAGATGGATGATAGCCATGTACTCAATATCGGTACGTCGTGGTACCGCCTTGAACTCCTGCTTCAATCTCGTTGTCGCCATAGACTTCAAGACTGATCTTGCATCTCCGCGTGTTCGTGGCGCATCAGCAAGGAAGTACGCCGACATGGCATGAAACATTTTCGATAAGGATACCACCATCGCTGATTGAACGTGCGACGCTGTCCCTGGAGAATTGAGCACCGGATGGGTCACACGAAATAAAATAGAGTTTTTTGGTCTTGACGTCGAAGGGGTAAGTGCGTAGTCAAGAGGAAAATTGAGAAGATCTTCAACCCGTCTTCACAGAATGTTATATCCGGCAAGGTCCTTTTCATACAGCCGTCAAATTCGGTACCGTCTTTGTTGTCCTGCGGCGATGCTGGGTCGCATATGGGGAGGTAGTGAGTTCACAAGTCTAAACTACCAAACGTGAGAGACGGCACAGCCAAGTCCCATAAGTAATCCCCGTTACTCCTATCCGACTTGAAAGGATAATCGACCAGTAACCGTCGACACATGCCCATAGAATCTAAGTTAATCTATACGGCGTCCCAAACAGCCACTCCCTCGATTCTGCCAATGGCAACGTTAACCTGCGAATGATGACCGCAGATGATATCTGTCTGCGTTTGGATCTCTTGCACATGGCTATTGATGACTGCAAATTATGCAAAAGTCATCGATCACCACCGAAAAACAGTTTGAACCTGCAGGCATAATGAACGATGAAAAACATGTGAACTGAGGTGGTGAGACAGATATCCTTGGTCGCCGCGGCCGAAATAAGTTTACTTCTGCCGGAGTCGCATGCAGCACGCCTAATATGCACATAGACTTGGAGTGCCTAGCTGGTGCGATGTCAAGCACATCAAACATAGCACTGATATTTCCCTTCGACGTGACGGCGGAACTCTGAATTCTATTTCTGGAGCTGGGCTCAATTTTGCACTTGGTTCTTCAATTTGGGTCGAAGCTGTTGACATGGGTTGTACTACAGCTGGAACAACAGCTTCTTGTTTTTGCACGGGCCACAACGCGCTCAAGTGGCAGTGGACGATCCAAAAACGTCGAAGGAGACAATCTATCCCAAAAGTGGGAGTTGCCGGTTTCGAGCCTGAGGGGAACGTCTTTGCACTCCTGAAACATCACATCGAGTTGATGAGAGCATAAAGCGAGGCATACAGTGGCCATTCGGTCCATGGGCGCAGACTGGTGAAAATAGTTTTATAATAGCTGGGTCCGCGTGTGCCGAGAGGAGTATCTGATGCGCCTACATGTGTAGGGGCTGTCGCGAGTGGAAGTAGAAGCGGTTGAGGAGAAGGGGGCGTAAATCCGCGACACAAAGTACCAAAGTCCTAAAACAATGATATCAAGCTTTCAGTAACAACCGTGCGAGATCGAGAGTATAGTGTAATCGAGGTAAATACCTTTGCCGTTGATATTTTGAAAAGTGGACCCCAAAACTAGAATGTTCAATTCAAAAATCACCAAGCGGCAAATTGAGCAAACTCCTCAACTCTCGGGCATTGCTAACGGTAATATCGCATCCTAGCTTTGCAACCAGGCACTCCATCAAAGATGGAATCTACTCATAAGTCGACAGCGAGCGCAAGTTTCTGGCAAGGTGCCCATCCCAAGACTCGATAATGGCCAATACAACAACGTCCAAGTTCCAATTATCCTCTCCGACCAGTGCGTTGCGTCGTCGCAAACAATGATGAGAGGAATGGCTGGTGGGGGTTAAATGATCGAGTCCTGGAATGCATCCAAAAATCTTTGAAGCATCACTGGCGCGTATTTTCAAAGTTGCACATTTGAGGTGGTTCATTCGGCGGAAAAACGCCGGAACAGCGGATGTATATCTATCCCACATTTGAAAAGTCCCTTGGAGATACAATCCGTCCAGCGCAGGTGCATGATAACAGTCGATGGCAAATGTCTTGAGGAATCGGCGCCAATCCGCTGGGTTTAGTGCAACCCGAAATCACTAATTCTTCCAAGCGCGTCATCATGGGTATCTGGGCGATCAAACTATGGGCCGTGGCACTGGTAAGTTGGAGATGGAGAGCAGTCAGATTCGACCAGGACAACTTGTAATAATCACTTATTTTTACGCGCTCGAGCACTGGAGCGTCTTCAAAGAGGTCGATGAGGTCCAGTATTGCTCCCTCCGTGATGGGTCAAGTGTAAGAAATGTGAGCCAGTTATCACGATCAAATGGATCGTTGATATTTACCATTTGCTCGCAGAGGCTCTGGTCAAGACGTTTCAGGGCCAGCGCCGAGCAGCTAATGATGCTAGAGCGTCAGGGTCACGATATGAAATCGTATGGATGTCCACAGCCCTGCAATTCTGTTGGATACTCAGTCAGAATTTATCCATAATATCGCTGTCAACTTGCCTTGCGACCAATTGCACTTCAGCCAACGAAAGGAGCCGTAAACGAGGCATTGCCTGAGTAAGGAGCTCTACTGTAAGTTGAGTTTAACGTGCATTTGGTCGACCATAAGGTCTAAGCCCAGGGCCCACGGCAAGGGAGCACGAGGAGAAGAGGCTAAACAGCCTCTCCACCTTCCCCGGGAACTATCTACCACTATCTACCAGTACCGTAAGATCCTGGAATGCATGGGTCAAGGAATCGTCGAGTGCCAGTCTGGCCAGGACTGATCCTCAACGATCCCCACCCTTCCCGTTCCGACGATGAGCCTGGCCAGGGCTCATGCGGAACTGTTGTTGTACAAGAGGCCGCGGGCGACCTGCGATCCTGAAATGGTCTGTCTTCGCATGTTACGCTGTTTCCTATTCTTATGGAATTTCAGCGACATCAGTGACGGAAAAGAATGGGAACAAAGCTTGGGCGAAACGCCAAGCTACAATTCATGAAGCATTGCGCCCGTCGTCGCCCGCCTTTCTTGACGTTCGCCATCGTTGGCTAGAAAATTCAGCTGCGTCAACGGAGAAAGGGAAGAGAAAAAGCGAGTGGCTAGAGGATATCACCATTACCAGAAAGGGAAGCGAACAGCTTGTTATGCCTCACCGTTGCCCGCCTCTTTTGACGTTCGTAGCCATTGTGCTAGAAAGGTAAGCTAACTCAACGGCGAAAGAAAAGAAAAAGAGCCTCATCCTAACGTCGTTCTCATTCATGATATGTTTTTCCCGTCCCCCGCCTTTCTTGATGTTCGCCGCAATAGAGCTAGAAAAGTCAGCTACGCAAGTGGAAGGGAGAAACGATAGAAAAAAGTATGTTTTATACATTTCTAATTTTTTTTCCTGATTCATATGTTTTGCGCTTTTTTCAGGTTTTGTGGTTGAAGGGTATACAGGGATCGTCCGCCTGGAGTTGACGTCCGTCCGGTCTATAGGGTGTATCGAAAGAACCGAACCACGAGAGAAAACAGAAGAAGAGGGAACCCATGCGCATTTGGAGTTTTCGTGATTTTAATCTTTTTTTTGTTTAGATTTCCGAGTCGTCCCGGAATGACTTGAATCAGAAAGAATGAAACTGACAAGACCAAGACATGTGCGCCAGCGCTCTAGAGCCTTTTCAGGTTGCGAGGAATAGTGGGGAATGGTCCACCAGAATGACCCGTGTCTGGAACAAAGGAAGGTGGCTAATCCAAGGACGAAGAGAAACGAGCTGCTGGGGGATTTCAGCTACGCCAAGGACAGAGAGGAAGGGGGAACAAAGCCTGGCTCAACACCAACTACTCTTATCTCAACTGCTTCTATTCATGACTTGTCGCAGCCCGTCATCGCCCTCCCATCTTGACGTTCGCCGCTATTGATCTGGAAAGGTCAGCTATGCCATTGGAGAGGAAGAAAGAAAACGGCGAGCATCTAGGGAATTTCAGCACGCTAAATGACGGTGAAAAGGGAAGACGCCTTCGCCCAAATCTTAACTACTCATTTCAACTATTCTCGTCCAACTTGTCGCGCCCCCGCCGTCGCCCGCCTCCCTTGATGTTCGCCATGATTAAGCTGGAAAGGTTAGCTGGGTCAATAAAGATGGGGAGAAAGAACAATGAGCGTCTATAAAGGATTTCAGCGTGCCGATGACGGGGAAGAAAAAGAACAAGACTTGACTCGACAGTAACCAATTCTCATCCCAATTGCTCCAGTTCTTGACTTTTTGAGCCCCGTCGCCCGCCTTTATTGATGTTCGCCATCATTGAGCTAGAAATGTCAGTTATGTCAAAGGCGAAATAAAGGCGGTTTTGACTAATTTCCAACTGAACCACTCCGGTTTGTGACTTGTTGCGCGCCGCCGCCCCGCCTCTCTTGACGTTCACCACACATAAGCTAGAAAGGTCATCTATCAACGGAGAAAGAAAGGAAGAAGTGCGAAGATCTATAAAGGATTTCAGCACGTCAATGATCAAACCTCGCTCTCCGGCGTCAACTAATTCTGCTCTCTTCCGACTTGTCGCGCCATCGCCCGCCTTGCTTGATGTTCACCACCATCAAGCTGGAAATGTCAGCTACGCCAGAAGATGAGAGAAGCAAAAGAGAATGATGGAGAAAGAACGCCAGTTCGTCTAGGTTTTATACTTTGAACTTTTTTTTCGTTTTTCTTTTCGTTTTTAGTTTTTTTAGGGGATTGTAGGTGAAGGGTATACAGGGACCATCCGCCTGGAGTTGACGTCCATCCGGTCTATGAGTATATCGAGAGAGACAAGCCGCAAGAGAAGAGAATGGATTTGTGGACCAGAACAAGAAATGTGCGCCAGCGCTCTATAGATTTTGGGGGGTTTTCTTTTCGCCTTTTTTTTAATTTTCAGATTTCCGAGAAGAGATCTAAAACGCAAATGATGAAAAGAAACAGGTAATTAATAGAGGTACAACACCGATCTGTAACTTTTCTTTTGAGTTTTATGGTTTTGATGCGACACGCCAAACCTATCAAGGGGTGAATTGCAAGTGCGGCAACGAGATGAGGTAAAACACTTGCAAAGGTATCCAAAAAGTTGTCCGAATATGCCCATGGCTGAGAGCGAGTAGTGACGAACTGGGTCAGGGTTCGCGCCCTCTACTCTCGCCCCCCGAGGCATCACAAAAGGGTTCCGGACACGGCTTGACCAGAGCACATGGCCTTCCACCTCCTGCTAGCCCTGAGTTTCCCTCCCGAATTGCATGGTGGTGTGTATTGAACGGTTATTGGAGTGTATTAGGATGATATGGCAGTGCGATGAGACATGAGATATCAAAGATATCACAGAGGGCGGATGTGGGTTTGGGTAGGGAGTGGTGGGGACTTTCTGGTCGGAATGACAGCCGCCAGGCGGTGGCTGACAATTTGGACCTGGTCTGACTGATATCGTACTCCACGCCCAGCCCAAGTCTGTAAGTTCCATGCTGGTTGGGATGCTTGATGTCCCGGACACGTCTGTATGGTATAGCCTGCCAGTGCTTTTATCGATGATGATGACATTTGTGCAGAGATATGCTATGTCATGTCACACTTAGAAACAACATCCAGCACAAGTCAAAATGCACGCGCATTCCGAGGCTTTGTATGTCCAAATATATCTCAAAACATGGATGCAAGGGACCTCACAAGTTGGATGGAATGCGTCTAACAGTACAAACAAGATAAAATGTGGGATGCATACCAAGCAAAGTCAAGTATCTCCTTTCAACGTATCCAGTGCCTCAGGAATCGGAAAATCGCACCTGCACAGGCGCCGCCGCCTCCCACGACAGCGACAAATTGATTTTCACCTGCAAGGGGACCTGGTGGACCCACCACAACTTGCCATCTTTTCCAGCCAATGTTCCCGGTGCTGTCCCCATCCTCCGCTGCATCTCCCCACTGTGCCACAACTCCTTGCACCACATTGATCTTACTGTCTGAACCCTCGGGCGCCTTGGTACTCGCGCCCACACCCGTATCAGTCTTCATGTTGGGCAAGGGTGGATTGAAGGCTTGACCACGATCTTTTCGTCCAACACAGGCACCTTATCCATGTTTTGGAGCAGTAACCTGACGTGGAAGATTTTTTGGAGAGGTGGGAAGTTTCAGTTTCTGGGGCTGACAGCGAGAATGGCAGATATGGCTCATATGAAGCTTCCGTCGACGTATAAGTTGCCAGTTCCTGGGAGTAGGATGTGCCCTTGACCTTGGTCTACCACAAATATCAGTACGTATACCTCGCAAAAGGAAAGCGGCCCGGTTCTCTCCTGTGCCAAGGAGGCCATTCTATTGTAATTTTTGTCCAGAATTGCAGCATCGGCAGATATGTGGTCCTCCATCCGGCACAGATATGGCCGAGATACCACGGAAATCTCTGTTTCTTGCCTAAAATTGGTGGCAGTGGTGTCCCACCAGGACTGTGGCAACTGGTTCAAGTAGTTAGCATGATGACGAGGCTGGAGCAGCCATGACTGGTCGTACACATCCAAATTCTGTGTGCATGAAAGCGGCAAGTGGGGTCTCTCATCCGGACGGGATTTGCCGACGAACGCGTAGTCACATTGTCACTCCGTGTCTTAACCAAGTTCACATCCATTTCCTCTCCAAAGCTCTTTTTTGATATCAATTACAGGCCTACTAGTCATGGAGAACGTTCCCTTCACTCAAAGCGAGATCTCTGAGCAATGTCGATCCCATCTTCGAGACTGCTCAGACGGCGACTTGGCCAATTTTGTTGTACTTAAAGACAAAACTGGGCGGGATACAGATTTCGCCGTCAAAATTGCTCGTGATTTTTACAGAGACAGCATCAGGTATGACTTCGCCATGATGCAATTTCTCAAGCAGAGCACCATTTCAATGAAGTACACTATTCCAACTGGGTACGGCATCATAGAAGATGGCCGCAATAACTATCTAGTCATGGAGAACCTTCGAGGGCCTACTATATGGGAGGTCATGGACAATGGAGCTCAAGTACTCTCAGAAGAGGACGCAGATGATATTGCTGGCGCCCTTCTAGCTCTACGCGAAAATCGGTCACTTTGCGATACTCTTCTCAGGTTGAATGCCTTGACACCTCTGATTCATTGGTACCCTGAAGGTCAAATTTTCGGATTCGATAATGATGGAGGACGGCTAGTTCATGATAGGGATGATTTTCATAGGTTCATGACCGCTCGCTTTAACGCAGCCGAGGTTGACCTGGACATTGTTCCTGTAACGACGACTGTGCTCGCTCATGGGAACCTTCACCACATAATCTCAAACGATGTCTTGATGGAACCATTGGTATCATGGATCTGCGAACGACCTTTCTCGCACCAGCTTGGTGGGATTACTACGCTGTCCACATTTGCGAAGGGGGTCCGAAGTACTCCGGGCCGCTGAAAAGGGCTATGACTAAGCATGGAATGGGCGTCGGGGACGATGTGTTGCGAGAGTTAGATGACAAGTTCTTAAAATGGTTCTGGTACCTTGGCGGAGGGTTTGCTCGGTAAGTTATTATTTCCCATATGGGTCCTGTACACTGTTACTGATCTGAAATTCTGATTGTAGGGCAGAAAGGGGCTTATAATAGTATAATTTTCTTTTCTCAATTAGTAGAGGGTGAGGCTCGAGATTGCCAGTGTATGTAGATAAATCTCTTCCTACTCTGATTTTGCGACGCGAGGCTTAGATTCAGCAAAGGCTGAGGTGGATGGGAGTATGTCGCTCATCGTGCATGGGAGTTTATGCAAGGAGCTATGAGATATCACAGATATCACAGTGGGTGGATGTGGGTTGGGGTATGGAGCGGTAGGGACTTTCTGGTCGGAATGACAGCCGCGTCAAGGAAGCAACATTCGATCGAGAAGAGGAGTGACCCGCACCTGACCTTTGAACCCTGCGATATGCGTCACGTCAGTTCCACAAAAGTATACAAGCGTCCAGATGGATGGCGCACCTATGGTGCCCCCATCAATAAGCTCTCTGGGTCGACCATGTTCACCAACGGCATTTATCCACCGGCGCGCCTCCACCGAATCCAATCCGCATACGATGAGATTGAATTACACTTGTCCTGTATCTTCGCAAAGTGCCTGACGTGGTTGACACCACAACGAAGTAAGCGGAAATGGCGGCGAATGTGCTTGCGGTGTGACGTTAATGCTGGGCACGCGTTTTATGATGAACTCTGCAGCGACGGTAGCTTTCCTCCATATTTTTGTTAAAACAGTCCTAGGGTCTGTATGTACGTACATGCTCACCTAAAAAAGAACTAACGATTCAAGTTGCTGATGTCTATGCCGTCGTATCTGGTGTCCACCCAGAAAGGCGGGGCCTGTCCTCGGAAGTTCCAACGACTTCCGACATCGAACACTGATACTATTGGACTTGGACTCGAGTCCGGATTTCTACTTCTACAAAATCGTCCTGGGAGACGGTTGACGGCATGATATCTTTGACACTGGTTTGATTGTCTAGTCGATACAGTTAACGTAAACAACTTTCTTCATGCTCTACCTACTCAGCACATCCTGTTACTGTTATGATATATTGAGTGTATCCTGGTCAAAGAGGTTTTCCTGCCGTGTCACAGCACTTCCTTGCTGATGCGCTGTGAAAACGCGGATATGTAAAATAAGTCTTGATGTCTGCGGCAGAAACAACACTGAAACGATGATGGAAACGTCAAAGATACGGCATACCGAAAGTGAGTATATAGTTATCATCCATCTATTTCCGGAAGCGTTGAGTTTCGATACAGATAGACTTCATTTTTTGAGCACTTACGAGCTGCACAGCAGTTTAGCAGGACTTTCCACAACAACAACCAAAATCAAGACAATAACTAGAGCAACTGCAGATAGAGGATCATTCTCATCATTCAACCGATGATGAAAACCTTACCTACGAGCCTGTCCAAGAATCAACTTGGTGAGAATTCAATGTATAAGAATCTCACATGAAAAAGTGCAATGTGCCATCCCTGACAAATGTAATAAGAAGCGGTGTAGCACGCATGTTACTATGACGACACTCCCTGGCTTCTTTGATAAAGCTCCACAATGTCATAACGCAAAGAATGACTTGCGACTCGATGTTGGTTAGGGTACCGGGCAGAGCATGTGCACGTACGGGCAATAAGAACGTTGGGGATCCTACCATGGTCGGTTAGCAATCGATGACAGATTCAGGACATGGGAAATTGCTTACCATGCAATTAACGTGCCTCTCGCATCATAACCGGAGGCAAGGCAGCCAGGCCAAGGGTAACTGGAGGGTGCAGAAAGGTCAACTATCATGGAATTAGCGCGCACGGTTACAACTAGGTCTGTCTGCTTGGTGTTAAACTTTGCTCTGAAGCAAATACCAGGATACGAACCGCAAATTGGCCTATCATAAACAACAGTTGAGTGGTTAGATTTCAGGAGCATTAACGGTCGCACCGGCCTGCAAAATCACGAAGAATACCAAGACTATGTAGAACGGTCAACGACAATTGACTGATCTCTCAAGGTCGGCTTACGGCTACGACATTGGTTGTATAGTGCATATACTCGTAACATGAATATCACGTTTGAAAGCGTCGTGAATATGATGGGTCCTCCGCTATAGCGAGATTGGCGTTAGCTTGCATTCCGGTATGATATACCAACGTACTAAGTCATCCAAGCATAATAATGCCGACAACTCGATGTCTGTTAGATACTGCTGAAGCCATCACTTCTACCAAAACTCACGCCTGGTAGAGATCTGACGTTAGATGTCTAACGCTAACACTTTACGAAGACAGAAGACATACCTTAATTGAATTTTGCTTGAGTGAGACTGCAACACTATCGATTGAATATGATACGCCGCGATATTCTCCAAACTCACAGGTAGTCATAGTTCTGTCAGTAGAACTGTTCAATTAGCGTTACTAATATGATGCTGATAGCACTTACACGACGTAGGCCATACCATAATACCGAGCCCACAAATACGCCATTTTCGGGAAAGTCCACTTAGATCTGCGAGCATATCAGTATCAGTCATAGTGAGTCCGGCGGTGTTCAAGTTGTTACCTCCAAATGTAATTAATCTGAAAAAAAAACGGTCAGCACTGGCAGGGATGAATGGAGTTACTTACTTCGCGTCCCAAGGTCAAAACGAAATCGTAGACGAGAAGAGCACACGAGGCCACTTGGGAGAGATGAAAATTCGCCGCGGGACGAAGAACAAGCTGCTTACTGATCCCATAATTGGCGGTGAGAACCGAAAGTAGAGCACGGAGCACTTCTTTTTCTGAGGAGTCATCTAGAGAGGTGCTCATGGCAGGAAAAAACTGTATTCAGCTCATTCCCTTATCTTTTTAGCTATTACACAATGCGAAGTCGCTAACTCTCACCCCTTTCAGCTTCGGTGAAACAATTGATACAGAACCCATCTTGTTTGGGGAATGTAATACCGTAAGTATCGCACATCTGTGCGTTGGACGACGCTAAAAGTAGAGCGTTATTTGTTTGGACCTATTTGCGTGCGTTTTTGTTTAACTTATCCTCACGGTGGTGCTCTGCATCACTTCGGAGGCTATACGAAATCCGAGGTCATATTCATGCCATCATGATCCTTGTCTGCAGCTACTGAAGGATATTAATGGACGCCAATCAAAAGGCTCAGTTCTAGGCAAGTCCACGGCATGCTCTGCCTCTGTGCATTTCTAGGTTTACAAATTTGACTGTGACAGTTATGACATGCAGTCTCGTTGCCTAAAAGCCATTGAGTGCATTATGATTCGAGGTAATGAAGGATCCATAACTCATAAGGCGCAGTACAAATACAAGTGTAAACCATATGGGTTGTTCAATTCTGTTGGATATTTGGTCATGACATATCCATGATATCGTTGTCGAGAAGAACATGCCTTGTGACCAGTTGCACTTCAGCCAATGGAAGGAGTTGTGGGCAAGACACTGCCTAGAGTAAGCAGCTCTACCCAATTTGTAAGCTGATTTCAATGTGTGTTTGGTTGACCATAAGGTCTAAGCCCAGGGCCCACGGCAAGGGGAGCACAAGGAAAAGAGGTGAGACCACCTCTCCACCTTCCCCAGGAACTATCCACTGCTATCTACAAGTATAAGAGATCCGGAAGTGTATGGGTCAAGGAATCATGGTGTTATGGTCGAAGGCCATAGCCCTAGGTTCTGACCCTAGACTAGGAGAGAAGTAGAGGAGGGTGGTCTAGAGCTAAGACTGTTACTCGACTAAGGTCAAGATGGGGAGCTACAGGCTCTACCTAGCTACTTATATACCTGGAGACCTAGGGGTACACTACATGTATCAGAGTATAGGGGATGAGACAAGGAGCTGATACAGGAGCTGGTACAGGAGCTGAGACAGGGGTTGAAACCAGATCAATCCCTGCAGGGTCGGACCAAATAGGGAACCCTAGGTTAGGGTCACAGTTAGGGAAACAAAATTGACTGTAACACATGGAGTGCCAGTCTGGCCAGGACTGATGCTCAACAATTCCCATCATTCCCATTCTGACAATGAGCCTGGCCAGGACTCATGCGGAACCATTGTTGTCCAAGAGACCACAAGGGTCCTGTGATAGTGTAATGGTTTGTCTTTGCATATTACACTGCTTCCTATTCTTATGGATTTTCAGCCACACCAATGACAGAAAGAAAGGAAATGAAGCCTGGCCAACACCAGCTACTCTTCATTGCCTATTGCCCGCTCTCATCACCCACCTTTCTTAATGTTCACCTTCTTTTGGCTAGGAACATCAGCTGTGCCAACAGAGAAAGAGAAGAGAAAAAACAAGCAACAAGCTCCAGTGTGACTTGTTATGCCATGTCATCACCCACCTCTTTTGATGTTCACAGCCATTGAGCTAGAAAGGTCAGCTGTCAATGGTGAAAGAAAGGAAAAAGAGCAAGTTTCTATGAATGATTCCAGCATGTCAATGATGGAGAATAAAGGGAACAAAGTATTGCTTGGTGTCAATTATCCCATCCTAATGTCATTCTTGTTCGTGATATGTTTGTCCTGTCGCCACCTCTCTTGATATTTGCTTCAATAGAACTAGAAAGTCAGCCACACAAGTGGAGGGGAGAAACAATAGAAAAAAGTATGTTTTATACATTTCTAATTTTTTTTTTCCTGATTCATATGTTTTTCGCTTTTTTCAGGTTTGTGGTTGAAGGGTATACAGGGATTGTCTGCCTGGAGTTGACACCCATCCAGTCTATGGGGTGTATTGAAAGAGCCAAACCACAAGAGAAAATAGAAGAGCAGAGAACCGATGCACATTTGGGGTTTTTGTGAGTTTAGATTTTGTTTGGATTTTCTGAGTTGTGCCAGAATAACTTGAATCAGAAAGAATGAAACCAAAAAGACCAAGACAAGTGTGCCAGCACCCTAGAGTTTTTTGGGGTTCTACTGATTGTGAGGGGAATAGTGGAAATCATCCACCCATCGGGTGACCAGCATCTGGAACAAGGGAGGTGGCTGATCCAAGAAAGGGGGCAGCTGTGGAATATCAGCTACACCAAGGACAGAAGAAGGGGGAAAGGGCTGGGTCAGCCCAACTGCTCATCTAAACTGCTCCTGTTTGTGACTTGTAGCAACCACCATTGCCCGCCTCTCTTGACATTTGCTGCTATTGATCTAGAAAGGTCAGCCATGCCAACAGAGGAGGATAAAGAAAGCGAGCATCTTGAGGACTTTAGTATGCAAAACGATGGTGAATAGTGGGAAATACCTCGCTCAACTCATTTCAAGTCTTCTGATCCAATTTATTGTGCCTTGTGTTGCTCGCCTCCCTTGACACTCACAGTAGTCAAGCTGGAAAGGTTAGCTGTGTCAATATATAGAGAAGAGGAGAGAATGATAAGCATCTATGAAGACTTCAGTGTGCCAATGGTGGGGAAGGAGAACAAAATTTGGCTCACCATCAACCAGTTTTCATCCCAACAGCTCCAGTTTGTCACCTATTTTGCCTTGTTGCCCAGAGACCAAAAGGAATAAACTTTGCTCAGTGTCAACTAATGTTCTTTGGAACTGTTCCAGTTTGTGCCTTGTTACTTGCCGCCACCCACCTCTCTTGATATTCACTGCAAATAAACTAGAAAGGACATCTTATCAACAGAGGAAAAGAAGAAATGCAAAGATCTGTGAAGGATTTCAGCATGTCAATGACAAAGATCAAAGGAATAAATTTCACTCAGTGTTGACTAGTTTTCATCAGAATCGCTCCAGTTGGTGACTTGTTGCGCACCACCACCCCTATCAATGGCAAAAGGAAGGAAAAAATGCAGAGGTCTGTTATGGTTGAAGGCCATAGCCCTAGGTTCTAACCCTAGACTAGGAGAGAAGTAGAGAAGGGTGGTCCAGAGCTAAGACTGTTACTTGACTAAGATCAAGATGGGGAGCTACAGGCTCTACCTAGCTACTTATATACCTGGAGACCTAGGGGTACGCTACATGTATCAGAGTATAGGGGATGAGACAAGGAGCTGATACAGGAGCTGGTACAGGAGCTGAGACAGGGGTTGAAACCCAGGGGCTGATACAGGGGTTGAAACCCAGGGGGCTGATACAGGGGCTGAAACCAGGGGTTGATACAGGGGTTGAAACCAGGGGGGGTGAAACCAGATCAATCCCTGCAGGGTCAGGGAACCCTAGGTTAGGGTCGCAGTTAGGGAATCGAAATTGACTGTAACAAGGTCTATAAAGGATTTCAGCATGTCAATGATGGGGAAGGGACCAAACCCTGCCACCTGGCATCAACTAATTATCATCTCAAGTGCCCTGGTCCAACTTGTCACACCATTGCCCGCCTTACTTGACATTTGCCACCACCAAGCTGGAGATGTCAGTTTCACATGGATGAAGAGAATGGTAAAGAAAGTATGCCAGTTTGCTTGTCTTTTATATGTTTGAACTTTTTTCTGGTTTATTTGTTTTTACCTTTTTTCTAGGTTTTGATATGGGTACTGTCCACCTGGAGTTGACATCCATCCGGTCTATGGGTGTATCTAGGGCTCCCGAAGTTCGGTTCTGAAGTTTGGTTTGAACCGGAACCGGCAGAACCGAACCAACGGTTCAGGTTCAGTTCTGGTTCAGGTTCTGGCAATGGGTGTCAGTTCCAGTTCTGGTTCGGGCAGCTACCAGGATTCGAGAACCGGTTCTGAACCAGAACTGAACCCCGAACTGATTGCATGTGAGGCTGGAGGCATTCCGGCTGGTGCTCTGGCTGGTGTCACATTGAAACGTGACAGGAGTGTGACAACCATTCCCGCACACTCTGTATTGACACCAACTCATTGTGCCACCATGCCCAGCTGTCATGGCCATGCTCAACCCAGATGGATTGCTCAAGGAGGTCACAGATATTGACTTTTACCACTCCGAGACTGATGAGCATCCAATTGGCTCATCAAGCCAGGCAGGTAAGTTTTCATTTATCTCACATCATCAAGAGACAGTTTGTGCATGATCTAACCCATCCACCCCCACAGGCATGTTAAAAACAGTATATTTTCCATTCATGTCACATTATGTATAAAAGTTTCCCATGGTTCAGAGAGTCAGAATCATGACTTTGCATTAGCCCCATCTATACTTTTGCTGAAGTTCAATTCTGAACTATGGTTCAAACCTACTATACACAAATTCCTATCATTGCACAGTATATTCCATGGATGTCACATGATTTATTGATTGTTTCCACAGTTCAGGAAGTGAGAATTATGACATTATATTTGTTGTAGCAATTGCCAGTGGTTCAGTTGCTTGCTGCCCACTTATCTGCAGCCTACCTGGCTTGCCACCTGCAAATTAACTGCTTGCTGCAGTATATATGCTTTTATAAAGCCTCCTGTGAGTGTGGCACTGCTGTATGTAATGGGGATGCAGTTTAAGCCTGTTTTTTTGCTCAAATTTCCAAAAATGGAAATTTTCACACGGTTCTTCAGTTCAAACCCAAACCAAACCCAAACCAAACCGACAGAACCAGTTCAAGTAGGTTCAGGTTCAGTTCAGGTTCAGTTCAGGCAAGTACTAGTCAGTTCAGGTTCAGGTTCAGCCAAAAATGACCCCAAACCGAACTGAACTGAACTTCAGGAGCCCTAGGTGTATTGAGATAGCCAAGAAGAATGCAGTCTGTGGACCAGGACAAGAAATGCACCAGCACTCTATTGATTTTTGTGTTTCACCTTTTTTTGGAATTTTCAGATTTCTGAGAAGAGATCTAAAACGCAAAAGATGAAAATAAACATGTAATTAAAAGAGGTATGCCACTGATCTACAATCTTCCTTTTGAGTTTTATTGTTTTTGTGTGACACGCCAGCTCTATCAAGAGGGTGAATTAAAAGTGTGTCAATGAGATGAGAGGTGAAAAACTTGCAGAGCTGTCCAGAATAGTTTTCCAAGCATGTCCATGGCTGAGCTGAGAGCGAGCAGTGACAAACTGGGGTCAGGGCTTGTACCCTCTACTCTCGCCCCCGAAGCATCACAAAAGGGTTCTGGACATGGCTTGACCAGAGCACATGGCCTTCCACCTCCTGCTAGCCTCGAGTTTCCTGCCTGAATCGCATTGCGGTGTGGATAGGATGGTTATTGGAGTAGATTATAATGGTGGCCATCGTGTATAATATAAGATATCGCTGAGGGCGGGTGTGGGCGTGGGTAGGGAGTGATAGGGACTTTCTGGTCGGAAAGACAGCCACCGGGTGGTGGCTGACAATTTGGACCTGGACTGACTACTCCATGCCCAGTCTGCTGATGCGCCCAAGTCTGCGGGCTCCGCACTAGTTGGGATGCTTGATTCTCCGAACGCATCTGTATATCTTGCAAGTTGTTTATGACATTTGTGCAGAGATTAGTACACTACATAATGTCACACTTAGAAACAACCTTGCAAGCAACTTGCTCCAGTACAAACTGATAACAAAGTGATGGTGGGCATTCTCATCCTGGAGGCTTGGAAAAGCTGAGCTAGCTCATATGCCTACTGAGGCCCTTAGAATGCGAGGCGGCCGCAGATGAGTGGCGCGCACGTGACTTGAGCTTTCCAACAACTCCCAGCATCCCAGCACCTCACCAGCTCTCTCCTCAAATTCCTGTCGCCGCCGCGCCCAGTGGCGGGAGCGCTCATGGACGCAGACGCGGCGGACGAGCGCCTACGCCCTTTATTCCCCAATCCCATGATGACGATGACGACGACGACGACTTGGACAACCGCAAGGATTCTAGGCCTGTCGTTCCTGACATGCTAGCTCCTGCTGGGCAGAGCCACATCCAGAGGGGACATGGACACCATCCACAGCTTCGATGCCCCAACCCATGCTTTCCTACGTCCCCCGCCATGCCTCGATGGTGTCGTCGCCACGAGCCCATAATTATAGCATGACAAAGGCTACGCCAAAATACAGCACGTCAAAAATCAGATCAAAAAGCATCGATATCACATCTCCCCTATTAACCAGCAACCCCCTGCGCCCTCCACCTATCTCTGATCAATGCCTCTCCCAGCTTATTCCCACCCCTCCCATCGGGACCATCCCACCAATCAAAATCTTCGTCCGCAAACACGAGCAGGGTTCGTCCCGTCCTGAGCATAGCAGTGCGCGCACCGACAGGTGCTGGTCCATCTTTAAATACCGCACGTCTTCCATGAAGGGAGAGAAAAAGAAAAGAAAAGGTCCTTTTTTCTCCGCCTGGAATCGTTCTGAGGCCCTCACCACGTCTCGCACACGCAGGGTCCTGATCACTTGTGAATGTACCGCTGGGCTTCGTACATGTGCAACGCGGTCGGGTAGGATTTGCCACGGTGCTGGATCGGCCACGGTGCCTGCAGAGAGAGGCCCTGTGGCGGTGGGGAACCGGATGGGAGGCTATGGGGTAGCGGTGGCGTGCGTACATCGTTGTGGATGTGAATGCAGTGCTGGTGCTGGTTCCAGCCTAGGCGTTGAGCGCGAGCATGTTCACTTAAGGGGGGCTATCTCATGACACGAAAGCAACAACATATATTCAAACAGTTTACATTCACTCGGCCATTTCAAACGATGAGAACATACAGACTACGGTACAAATGCAAATCGCACGGATCTAGATTCCATGCTACCAGTTAGGGTCACTGATAGTTTCAACAAGTGCGAAGTACAGACGTACGGGCATTTAATTGTCTGCCTTGGGCAACCAAGCCAATTTTCCTTCGATAGGAGTGGGACAGGCAGGTTTCCGGCAGGCTGAAAGATGCGCAACGGGGGCAGGAGGCCGCGGTAGAGATGAAGATCCAAGGGCGGGAATACGCCGTCGCGGATCTCGTAAATGCCATTCAATAGCTCCACGTCGTCGTATTCGAGGACGACGTCGATGGGCTTCAACCCTTGCACGGACTTGTTGAATGTGCCAGAGAACAAATGCTTCTTTCCATCGATCTCGAAATAACCACCAAAGTGGGTTTCGTACGCTGAAATGAAACCGTGGGCTTCCTTAGTAGGCATGGGATACTACCTGTCTTTTCCGTTAGCAATAGGAAGTAGCGCGCAAGAGGTGTCGTACTCGGGGTTCGCTGTGCTCGAGAGGTTGTAGGGCTAACTGCCATAGGCTCGTCTGTTCCACCTTACCAAATTTGGGGCGCGAATTCCGTGCTATTCTAAGCACATGTTTCGCCAGGAAGATCTGCTGACCTGGGCCATCCCATCTCCATTCGTTGCGCCAGTTGACGTACACGGTACGTGTTTACAATGAGGTTCGGAATTCTGCGTGGACGTGCTAAATCGGATATGGGCTTATACGGTCAGATACACATGTTCGTCTTCATAAATGAATCTAGAAGGGAACGCACCAGATGCATGGTTCAAGTTCAACATATCTGTGGAGCACCACGCAACCGAACATGTGCTACTCCTATTCAAGAATTCAGTGCAAGGAAGAGAACGCACCGCGCCGGGGCCTTATCGATGGCAAAACCCACGGTGGGTCATTAGCCTTGTATAGCAGGACGAATCAGAAATTTGATGCAAATATAAATATAGAACAGAAGCTCAGTAGAAGCGCTCGGCGACCATGAATGGTAATTGAACCGTTCTGTTATTAGACTCATATAGAAATGGGTCGCTTTCCTGGTCTGAATATCACCGGCATCCGCGGTCAGTTCTCCACGGTAATGACCGACTCAGCTGAATCATCGTCCTGTGCTTCCTGCAAGTTTGGAATAAGACGCATCTGCGATTCCGTACTCATGATTTGATTCCACGATATAATAAACTATTGACGGGTTACCGGTCCTGGCATTGCAAAAAAGGTATCCGCGACATCTGTTCCCACCGACTAGCGATTTCCCACCGACTAGTGGTTTTCCCACATCCGGGCCCAAAAACTATGGGCCAGGACAAGGAGGAGGATGGTCAACGACGGCTCGCAGCTTGGCCTTCATCCTTGAACAGCCGCTTGAGCTACGACTCCAGGTCCAAGCGCGGAGATAACATAACACCCGACCTGGTCAATAAGTGACAAACTGTGCACGACGGGCTACCCGTCCTTGCATTGCAAGGAAGGTATCTGCGACATCGTCTTTACGCCTCTGATGAATGTTTCTGCCATCTGAACCTAAGATGGCGTCTAGGTTGTACTCTACTACTAGCAGGGCAGGCTTGCGAACATTCTTTTATAATTTCTCACTTGCAGTCGAGGAGAGGAGATGTTGGGCTTTATAGAGGTCGACATGAGTAATAGACAATGGAATACAAGGATGAGTCATCTATTGATGTTTCCATATGAGCGTCCTGCGGCTCTCTTACTGTCGCTAATTACAAACGCACATCACAAGCGTATAATTCGAAGTTGAACATAATACATTACAAATGATAAAGGCGATGGAAAAGAATTCAAACTATTTTTTTTGGAGTTTTTCTATCCAATAAACGTCAAGCTATTCACACCGGTTTGCATTCCCTGATTTCGTGGTGAATTCATATATCTCCCAACTTTGTTATTAGGGACTTACAATTACATTAAGTCGTGTGGATGGAATCAAATCATGAGTACGGAATCTCAGATGCGTCCTATTCCATGATTCAGCTGAGTCGGTCATTAGCGTGGAATTGGAGAACTGACCGCGGATACCGGTGATATTCGGGTATGATTCCAAGAGCAGGAAAGCGACCCATTTCCAATAACAGAACGGTTCAATTGCCATTCATGGTCGCCGAGCGCTTCTCCTGAGCTTCTGTTCCATATTTATATTTGCATCAAATTTCTGATTGGTCCGGCTATTCAAAGTTGATGCTCACCCACGGTTTGCTATCGAGAAGAGTCACGAGTTCCACAGGTCCATCGATGCGGCGCGGTTGCTTTTCCTATCTTGCACTGAATTCTTGAACAGGAGTAGCACATATTCAGTTGCGTAGCACATATATGTTGAACTTGGACCATACATCTGGTGCGCTCAACCTGTCCATTCATCCCCATTTGTCACACCAGCTTCTATCTGAAGTTGACGGACAGACAATAGGCCTCGGGATTTTGCGTGGACGGCGTAGATCGGATACGTTGCTCGTATGAATCAGGATCTTCCTGCCAGTGTTCATGTATTCGTCAAATCAAGAATACTAGTAGTGCGCTGGCAGACAATTCGCGCGCTCCAAAAGCCTGAAGGCAAGATGGTATATGCTTGGGACACATAAAAAGGGAAAAAGGGCGTGCCTATGCCATCCTCTCTACCACAGTGAACATCAAGTACGATATACCTTTCATGCGCTACCTCCAATTGCTAACAGGAAAGACAGGTAGTATCCATGCCTGAGGAAGCGCCTTACTTTGGTGGTTATTTCGAGATCGATGGCAAAAAACATCTGTTCTCCGGCATATTCGATAAGTCCGTGCAACCATCTAGGTCGTCCTCGAATACAACGACGCATGGCATTTATGAGATGGCGCACCAGGAATGCGTGACGCGTGACGCCTACTCATCGATCTCATCTCCGATGATGTCCATATATGATAAAGGACGCAAGGCCTCACAGGACACGACTCACCCATCATCAAATGGATCCTGTGCTGTACGACAAATATCTGGACCCACCTGTTGGAACCTGTTACTACAAATCGTGAGTCCATATCCCTAGCGATGTCTGACTTGCAATTACTGTCGCTCTCTCCTTCCAGCTACCAATACAGTTTATCAGGAGACTGGCTGGGCGGGTCCTTCTTTGCTACAGTGGATGTGACGTTCCATATCTACGTCACACTTGCGATGCCGGATTCAAATTTCACAGAAGAAGGTGGAAAAGTCATTATTATAGCTGAATACAATGGCTCGGCTGGAGTCTATCACATTGATTTTGGCATCGAAGATTCATCTGGCGTGTTGTCACTCAGAGATCAACAACCTATTCCTGGGTCCGAAACGGTCAATGGAGATGTGAAGCTCTGTGCGTATACCTTGCCAACAACCTACATATACTTTTTATTAATAAATCCTAGATCCAATTGATTTTGCACAGGACATGAGCATGTATAAAGATGGCGGGAACAGTACATACAATTTTTCCTGCCCGGTACAAGCGCACTTTTAGTCTCACGGGGTTCAGCCAGTCAAAGTACAGACAGACCGGCTGGTCACTGAAATCCGAGTCTGTGGGTCAATTTATGACATGATGTTGGTCGACGCTGATATTTTTGCAGACGGATACATATGACCTCGAACCTGTTACAAATGGCTTCAGATTTTCGAGGTGAATAGGCTTATCAAGGCAAAATGCAGTACGTAGCTGCCATTCATATATAATCTAGATCATTGATGGGTCATATCCAGAGCTATTCTTTATTATGAGAACCAGGACCCAGGTAAGCTTTGTTCTCTAATGATTATTCTGATATCGTTTGTTGAGTTGTCCCATTAAGGAGAAAGAATTTACCAAAGAATTTGATCTCGACTTTTCAGCAGAGACCATGGCGGATGCAGTGGTAGGTTGAATGTTGCAGGGATGCAATATTGACGTGAATCTATATATCTTTCTGGAACGGGATGAGTAAGATTTCTAGTGGGGTTCCTACTATGATATTCTCCCCAAGGTAGTAGGCGGATTCTGAGCACTGTGCAGTAAGACTTTTACGTATCCTTGTACTGTTCGTCATGCAGAGGTACAACGAGAGTGCCGTTCCAGCTCAGCGCATGACCTGATTGAATCGCAGCCAACTGGCCATAGCAACATCGTGCATTATCAACGCACCCTCCTTGTCAGCGGGCTGATCAATGACGTACAGAGTTCTGTTGTAACAAGGTAGCTCCGCTTGCCATCTACAATCACTGCCCTACTTGTGTCAGACTAGAGTCCCCATCTACGCAAAAAAGAGTATAGCATTGGATGGGTCACACGCTGTGTCAGGATCCGGTGCGCATTGTATATGCTGAATCGAAGTGTACTTATACACGAGCGCCTTTGCGAATGACCTTGCGGTGAAACGAATTCCACCAATAAACCTACCTTGAATAATAACGGCACGTCGTCTGGATGCCAGTCAGTGATATGATTATGGTCACCAAGAAAGATCAACAATACTCCAAGATCGATGGAGCATCTCACTAACGATATTGTACTTCAGAATCTAAGTCATCTCGTCAGGATAAACGATCTCTTTAAGCCAACTTCATATTCTCCACTGTACGTCATATGGTCAGAGTTGATAATCTCTCCCTCTCTGAAATCGGAAGCTTCCTAGTTAGGAAGGGTATCCAGAACGAGATCGCTGGCGATGTCTTCCACAATTTTGTATTTTATCACATGACCATAGACGATAGTCATGGTTGAACACAAGGTCTACATGGCCGGCACGCGAATAAGTCCTAGCTGAGTTTGAACAGACAGTGGCAGAGGGCTACCGCATTGAGGCAGATCTATGATCTATCACATTTCACGTCGAAAGAATGTGCGGATGGACAACTGCGGCAATACTTGACCACGCACCTGGGGAATCACTCATCTCCGAGTTGTGTATTAGATGCTCGTGTAGACAGACGGAAAGATCGTCAAGCTCGCGAATCCGCCCTTCTGCCAGATGCGAGTATGGGAGGGACAAAACAAGCTCTTGGTTTCACAGGGAGTTCCAGCTCAGTTGGGAAGTGCTTCGGAAGATAAGGCGGCGGCGGGAGATAAGGTGACAATTGCTGGCAAAGCAGGTCCTGATGCAGGTAAAGTTGCTTCTCACGGATGTTCACGTTTTCCCACGCTTATGTTCAACCATGCACGACTTTCGTTCTCCATATCCTACCAGCCTCGCTATCGAAACACATGTGATATCCAATGTGACTCCATAGGCGTCTGCAAACGGCCATCTATTTTTTTTTGCAACTTACCTTCTGGTGTCGGAAATACCTTCCAGATTGCCAGTTCTCACGCAAGCTGTGCTTTTGCGAGATCCGAAACTGAATAGGGGGGTTAGAGTTTGTCAACCGCGATTCACCGTCACGCCAGTCCGAGGTTTCCGAACCCGGAAATTGACAGTTCAATACCACAGAAAAGCACGACCTTGAAATTGGCTGTCGCACAAAAGAAAGTCCTTTTACGGTTGTAACTACGCAGCTCATCGATCATCCTCCTTGTAGCACATCAAAAACATTTAGTGGCCACGAATCCAATGGCAACCGTGCGCTTACGTCATTACAAGTGCAACACGAAAGCGGGGGTAAGAACAGAAATGGCGACACCCGGAAATGTATGGGTTCAACACATGATGCTCTTATCGATGGCGGAAGTTGTCGCGGGTGCCAGACGTGTACAACGGACTGAAAGATACTAAAAGTAGCGCACGGCGCGTAAGGTTCGGGTATTAACGTTAGTAGCGTGGGCCTGTGAAGGGAGTATCATTGATTTGGAACCTTCCGCGTTGAGCAGAGGAACACTCGTCAAGCTTCAATCTTCAAGATTGAACAGCCATTCATGGCAGCTCACGTCAAGCACATTTGCGGGACTGAATTGTAGCTGTCGCAGTTAAGCTTCCCATTATCGGTGGTCGATTACTACCCCAAATTCATGAGCGAAAAAATCTTGTGACTGGATTGTTCAGTTGCCCATTGGTCCTAGAGCAAGCTGATCTGCCATACTCGGATGACAGGATTGTTTTCATCTATTCCAAAGTGGGATGGGATACGGCCAGCGTGTGCTTTGCAGCGGTGAGTTGTCTAGACCCAGTTGGGAAAGAAATCTGCGTCGATGGGATTAGTAGATGGGCAGTGGGAAACTTTATCCACAAAAGTTATTCATTTCGGCACCCACACCATACCCAGATTAGCCACCTTTTACGAAAGAAGAAGCCTCGCGATGAAATCAGATTGTCGGGTACATTAGAAGGATTCGATATAAATCTGCCAGTGATGACTTTGTGATTTCAAGTTCCTTCAATGTCCTTACACTGGATTCATAATTGCAACCCCGGCAAACGGCTACTCTCTTTGTTAACAGTCAACATGTTCTCTCCCCTCATTGGGTCGATTGTCCAGACGGCCACCCTTGGTAATACCACTGGGGGAACACCCTTTAACGATCTTGATACGCTTCGGCAGACATGTTCGTTTTCGCGATCTACTAATAGCGCCTTTCCTTAACTGTCGGTGTTGATTCATCTTCCAGACAAACTTCCACTCAGCCTTGTTGTCGACCCCGATCGCCCAATTACCAAAATGTGAGTCACAATCCTTTCAATGGGTATTCTTCATAGTTGATGTGTTCCCCCAATAGTGTAGTGCGCGCCGGTGGACTTGTGCGTACACACTTGCCCAGTGCTACTGGTGGATGCTGATGGTGTAATCTACGGCCCCACAGATCGACGCTATCGAAATTACCTACAATCTTGCGGGCGGCGGCACGCATGTGCTCAAGCATGGAGGAAACAATGGTTCACAATCCAATATTGACATCGGACGTAGGATGCTTTCACTTGAGTGAGGCATCCAGAACTGTAACTCATATTGTTCTGCAGCCGACCAGGTTATCTCGTCCATCAGCGGTTTGATCGGACCACACCGTAATTATGACAACAGGGTATTCCTCAATCAAATTTCTTTCACACTTCTCGACGCCACCACCGGCGTCACCACCGTTCGCGTAGGTTTCCGTATAATTTCGTGAACGATTTGTTGAAAGACGTGCGCTGCAGTCGTTCGGACAGTGCCCACAGGGGAATCCCTTCTTGTTTACGCTACCAGCATTGTTCACTGGTTGTGTTGGTGTAGCTGACTCCAATACCAGTATGTGTTACTGGAGTTTACTCGATTTTTAGCCGCTCACCTAATAAAAACAGCGGGAATCTGTGCTTTGGGTGTAATCAAGCGTGGTGAATTTTGAACGCGCCCAAGAGCGCGCAGTATTCGAAAACTGAGTATTGATGGATTGACTTTCTGTGTTGCGCTTGTGTCGTTTTGATTTGTCGCGACTTCTGTGCAGTCTAAATCCAACATCTAACTTCTGCCTGGATGTCAGAAAATGTCGCAAACACGAGTCCTCACTACAAACTTTGAAAGCTCTACTGCGAAGGATGGTCGGTCACTCCCGTAGTTGGCTGTGCGAAGCAAATTCATATATCGGAACCCTCGACTTTCGTAAATCTATTGTGTCCGCAGTAACCAACATGGACTTAGACCATTTACTCGATAGATGGATGGTACCCACTTCCGTCGCCTACACCCTGCTTTAGTCTTATATAAGCGGGTGTAGTATCAACTTCCAGGAACATCACACCCTGTCCTACCCCGTAAATCCCGTCACCACTCTACTGCAAAGAAATGAATTAATGCAATGTTCCGAATACAAGCGTGCCATGCAAAGGTATAAATGCTAAAAGGAGCGCAGCGATATCTGAGGTTTAGCGGTGGCCGAAGTAGAGGTCGCGTCGCTCCCGATAGCTCGCCTGATGGATTGCTCCAACAAGTCGCGTATCGACTGGTCAAGTTTTGCAGCGGCGTCTTTGAATGCCGCAGGAGAAGAGGTGGCATATGATAATAGTTGTGTGGCTGTCTGCGCCCTCACTGCTTCGACAAAGGGTTGCTGGTTAGACAGAAGAAGTGACATTGTCGGCAGCAAAATGCAAAGGGCGCGCGTACCTGGAAAACAGTGAGTATCGACCAGCGCAGCAAAGAAACCAACATACGCTGATTATCGGGAATGGAAGAGAAAAAAGCCGAAAACGCCTTCCAGACTTCGCCAATGGCAGCAACGCATGCTTCATTAATGTTCCCGTCATTCACCAGAGGCGCCATCTTGGCTATGAATTCAATCAAGCCGGGAAGTACCCGTTTTGTGCACTCGATTAAGATAGGGCTACCGAGACTCGAGGCAGCGATAAGTGTCTTGGAGCAGTGTGCAGCTGTTAGTACGATTGCCTACAATACTTGTCAACGATTCTACAGGGCATGTCAAAGGCGACGTACTTCTTCATCCTCTAACAATCGCTGCGTTATGAGGAAACAGCAATGCTCTACAACTGGTCGTCCTATCTTGACCCAATTTGGCACGACGGTCAGAATGAGGACGGCTGCAAGCATATTATTTTTGACCTTCTTGTCTGAAATCAAACCTTGCCGTCCCCTACTTATCTCTTGCTCAATATCAGTCAAAACAAGAAAACACCGGATCGTACCGCATCTCATCTATATGTAAGAGACATGCGGATAGCAATGCATGGACCAACCGAGTATAAAGTGCCTGATCTTGCTGGGGGAATTCGAGGAGTGATTTAAGTGCGGGTAATGTTGGTCCAACAAGGTCTATTTCACTTGACTCATCTTTCAACAGCTCTGTTGCGGTCAGTTTTTATGTCAAACTATGGGTTCGCTCCACAGACCTGTGTACAGCATAATGGCTACGCCGCGTATGTCTTCTCGCTGAGAAGATTGGACTGTTGACATGATGGTCGTCATTGCGGCGAATGCTGTATTCAGCATGCGGATGCGGTCAAGTGTGTCTCCCTCTGGGGTGTCATTGATGATTGTAATTTTCACATCATCGGAGGAGCGCTTACGGATGACAGGTCCTCGCGACGACGACGATGAATGCTTGATGGTATATGAGCAAATCCGTAAACAATGTGTCGCTGCAGAATTTGGCTTGAGACCGCCAGGTGAACTGATAGGAGCATTAGCTAACTATTGGCCTCAATCTCAAGACGGCATACCTGGGACCTTGCGGCGTCGCCATACTTGCCAGCACCTCCAAGAGGTCTATATGCACATTGGCCGGCTCCGTCATCGCCAACCGATAACATTGGCTTATGAGTTCTTCAAATATTGTGGGCTCAGAGAGTACTTTGCCCGAGTATTCTGGACGAACCAGCGATTTTAGCGCGCGCAGTGCAGATATTAGAACTAATTGGTGAGATGATGGTGTATAGCTAGATTCGGATGAAGAGAGTGAAAGTGCCTCAAATACCAAGCCAAACAGGACATAGAACAATGCTGTTGGTTCATCTCTATTACGCACAGGTTTCGCGGAGGTGGTAGAATCGTTTTGTTTCAGTTCTTGGCCATCCATCGCTGCTAAGATATAAGGGTCATCGGCTTGCATCGCACGCGCAACTGCGGACAATATGATTGGCCATGCGTCAACATAATACTACAAAAATAAGTATCCATCAATCGGAATGATTCATGACTGCACTTACTGGCATAAGTACCTCCTTTCCTAGACTAGAATAAGACGAATCAATGCCGACGGTGGACGATTCTTGCGTAAACTCTGAGTCAACACGAATGCTTGCATAGTCGCGCAAAGCTGCGATCCACAAGGGCGCGAGAGTCACTTTGTGGGGTTTGATGACATTTTCTAGATAGGCCTGCTGCGAACCGGCTACGTATAACTGAGCCCAGGCTGATAGCGTTGTCATTCGGAGCATTGCTGAAGCATTGGGGCTCATTTCCCCGGCTTCTCCAAGGGATACCGTTCCGGAATCTTAAAATGGCTCTTAGCCTCAGATACGAGCCTGCACCGACTAACCTACCTTTAGACTGTTCCAGCGCAGTTGTAAGTAATTTCAGAATACGGCCCATTCGGCCAACGTCTTTGATAACGCCGCATCCGACAAAAGCAGCGCAGGCGTCCACGGCCGAGGCCAGAATTTCGGGTGTTGAGTCCGACGAGAAAGCGGGAGTCAAGGCTGCCGTTATGGGAGCCTGATGTTGCTCCAATAGTAGAGCATCTTCATACGCTGGGTCAGGGGATGATGCAAAGATCTTGTGGGCATGATAAGACTTTTCGCAGACCTAAGGTAAATATGACCTGCCTTGATGACGTCTTTCAATACCACCAGACCTTCCAATCTTATTTCCGTCACGTACGCCGTCGACGCGGTAAATGCCATCTTGATCAAGTCTGGGACGCGGGAGACAAGCAAGCTTGGTATTGGTAATCCAACGTTCCTTGCATATACAGCATCAAGGTGTTCTCTTCTTCCACTCTGCGCAACGATCGTACAAATTTTGTGGAGACACTGAAGCGCAAATAACTGGGTCCTCCATCTGGACGTGGAATGTCCTACCACATCAGCACCGCCGGCGCTTGAACCTGCTCCGCTAGCGGCTCTGAGAGATTCTCCTTCATCGTCACGTAGATTCTGATTGGAAGCCGCTTCCATGACTTGCTGATTTGCATTGGAGCGCGCCATGATTCTTTGGCAGAGGTCTATCCAGGCCGACGGGTTATGCACAACGGTCTGCTGGAGCCAACTAGTGATGACATTGCGAACTCCTTGCACAGAAGCATCGTCGTCGAGCATAGTAAAGAGATCCTCAACAAGACGATCACCTCCCAACTTGGACATCGCCAACGCATCCTTCTGTACCAATTGGTACAGAGCGTTGATAGAGGCAAGCTTCGGCGGGCGGCGCGATGAACTAAGATGCTCCCTAAACCTCATCACGAGCGCGGGGATATCGACATGTTCCGGCGCAAACATCAAAAAGTGCTGTATGCATCTGATAGCCTCGACCTGAGCACCTTCATCATCCTCCAACGAGAATTCCGTAATTAAATTGAGGACCAACGCTCTCGTTCGCGGTGATTCGTGCATGTCTGGGCCGAGGACGGTCGTCACAGCATCGATGATTTGACAAACAACGGGATACGCCGGACAATCCCACTGATATTTGCGTTGAGTACCGTTCCACCTTCCCTTTCATGGGAATCGAGCATGTAAACCTTGAGCAGCATTCCAAGCGTGCTCGATACGAAAGGCGCATAGCCTAAGCTAGCGGCATTTATGACAGTTGCAAGCGATTTCAACGCCCAGAAGTGCACGACCGGATGTGGGTCGTTGCTCAAAGACATAAGGACGTTGACCGTTGTCTTGAGTAGCGGGCCAGCCGCCAGTCCACCAACGTAGCTGTATATAGCACCAAACGCAAGTGCGCAGCCCGCTCGCCCATGCGGATCTCGATTGCTAACGACTTGATCGACTAAATCTTTGATCTGGCTTGTCAGGAAAGTTGTGTTTGAGAGGCTGGCGAGTCTCCCGATCGCTTCTGTGCTCGCTGCTCGCAAGACAGGGTCGCCATCGACAAGGGTGGACTGCAGAACCGTAAGTAATCGAGGACTAGACAATAAATTGAACACACCATGAGGAAGGGGGACAGTAAACCCGTTACCTGTGTGTTTCCCAACACATCGCGGGCATGTTTTGCATGAATTACGCTCATAGCGTTCCTCAACACTAAAACTATTGCCAGAGTAGCGTTGACAGTTACAGCAGCTTTGCGGCCCGCGTTTTTCTCCAGTTTCGGTGAGCGAATGGCTTCCAGTAGCGTGTTGAGAGTCCGCATGGCAATCGTCAGATCCTGTAATGGCAGTAATTGAGCAAAGAGCTCGATGGCCGCATCCACAACGGCAGTCGTAGGTGGGGGAGGTTCGACCAAGCGGTAAAGTTTTCCATCAAAACCTCTCGACTGCTGTTGGCACAAGACGATCGGATCATATTCGCAAGCACCAAGGATGGGTTTCCGCAGCTAAAAGGAATGGTCATTCGAAAGGTCCGATTTCTCTGCAAGTACGTACCAGCGCGTTAATGCTCACTTCCATGCCATCCCTATTCAATATATCCTCGCCCTCATCGCCACTCTCATCGCCATTACTCACTGAAACAGGTGACCCTTCAGCCTTGACTCCATCCACAATCCCAAACCCACCCTCAATCACATCACCCGGCTTACTCCCTACAGCTACGCCATAGGCATACCCGTCCGCACTTGACCACAAATTCGAAAACGCGCCCGTGTTTGATGCGATCGCGGCCTGCAATTGAGACCCCGCATAACCCTCCATGCTACCAAACAGAGCCACCGTCGAATGCAACAACGCGCTCTGAGCTGGATCCGCAATACGACTCACGCCAAGAGCAGAGAAACACTGGAAAACGCGTTTCCTCAACAACGCCTCTCTCGAACGGAGCGTCAACGATCGGCTGCCCGGGTATCCCAACTCGCTCGAAGCAGACGGACCGCCGGCGCCAGCACCACTCCCAGTGCCAGATGACGACCCCGACGAGGAACCCGTTGATGAGACGAGTTCCAGCGGATCTTCGATATTTAATCCATGAAAGTTGTTCGCAAACTGGAGCGCGTTGCTCAGTACAGACGAGACCCGCCTCGCCACATCCAACGTGACGAGCGCAGGAACGTTGTACCGGAGGAAACAGAGGACGGCGCTCAAAGCACTTTCTCGCACGTGTAAGAGGAACGCCCATTCAGCGGGTGACCTTCCCGTGGGCGAGGCGGAAAGTGAGCCGCTCAAGCTGGTGGAACTCCCGCTGGCGCTGGCGATCCCAAGACCGCTACCGCCTGCCAAGTCTCGTCCTGTCGGCTTTGGCAACGCGTTCCTCCACAGAACGAGCAGCTGAGCGAGCTGTGGCCTGACGAACCCCGGTCCCAAACACAACAGGGCGCTGATCATCGTCCACGCCACCTCCACTTCGATCCAAGCGACTTCCAGCGTGTGTTCGCCCGCGCGTTTGAGCAGCTGGACGGCAATGTCCAAGACTTTGGCTGAAATGTCGTAGGATACGTAGAGCGGCCGGGAAGGAATCAGCGATACGAGGGCGGCAAGCGCGTGTGCGTGGCCCAGCGCTCGGATGGGTGGTGACGAGGCCTGGAAACTGTGTGAAGTGGATGAGGAGCTAATAAGGAGGTTGAGATCACGTTGTAATAACTCGATGATGGTCAAGAGTGTCTTCGGCAGCCGGAGTGGAGTAGACGCGCAGAAGCAGCGAAGTGCCCAAGCAGCTGATATTCGCACGCTATGACTGGGATGAGTAAGGAGAGTTAGTAGTGGGTCTGCCAAGGCTTCCTATGTATAACAGTGAGTGCGAATAAGACATCGTATGCATAGAAGAGAGCACCTGGACGGTACCCGGCAAATTCCCGAGTTGGCCGACTAAGCCAGCCACTTCCTTCAGTACAACACACAATATCGCAGTTCCTGGTACGTTTGTCCCCGATCCAAGCATAGCAGGCCACCGCCTGAGATACGAGCCTGAGAGTTCCTTAATAGCCTGGATTTGGCCTTGCTCGCTCAACATCCTAACGCCAACGACATCCCGAAGGACAATCGACACCAGTTTACAAGCGAGCAACCTTTCGTATCGCTTCGCGGCACCCGTAAATGCCCCAGAACCACCGCCTGATCCAGAACCAGACGCCACACCGCCACTTCCCGACGGTGCAGAGTAATGGGACACGATCTCTGTCATGAAATGCGCCAACAGCTGCGCATAATTCGCATCCACCCACTCTGGTCCAAGCTTTTCCAGCGCGGCAACATAATACTCGCACAACCCAATCCTTGTCTTTTTTGTCGCGTTCGGCTTGTTGAACTGGACCGATAGATGTCTGAGCATCTCTTCTGGGGTCCAGAGTGGCTTGGCCATTTCAACTGCTGCAACTGCGTGTGCCGGGGTACCCGGTGCGAGCGCCTCGTCGTCATCCACGAGGTTTCCATCCCTGTCTTTATCTTTCTTGCTCGATCCCGTTGGCCCGCCTTTGGATAAGACCGACGCCGTTGGAGGAGGGGCCGGTATCCGCCTCTCGAATTGTGTAGAAGCCAACAAATGCCCGACCAACTGCGCATGTGCGCTTCGCGTCAGCTGATCTGCACCCTCTATACTGCGAATACAAAGATTGAAAATTGATTCCACGTCATAGAGAGTGGGAGGAGTATCTGGAGGGAACATGGCGATAAGAACTTGGGCTGCGGCACGTTGGACGGGTAGAGATTTGTCGGTGAGAAAGTGTCTGGATTGTTTTAGGATGTCTCTTGTGGCAGAGTCGGTTACAGCGCGTTTAGCTGTTGTAAGCGCTTTACGGAGAGTTAGAAGGGCGGAGTAGCGAAGGAGGGGAGACTTGGAGAACAATGTTAGTCCAACTTGGGCAGCCATCAATTTTAAATTGACACACATTGTAAGAGGACTTGGCAGTTTTTAATGTCACGATGACTATCTCGGCCACGAACGACATGAACTGCACATAGAGAAGTATCATCAGAGAATTCCAAAGACTGGCTACACGAGTGCGACTCACCTGCGACCCAAAAGTGCCCATAATCTCGCCAACACACGAAAACGCCGCACTTGACACATGAACCACAAAATTTAGTCTGAGAGTATAATAAGCTAAACTGCTCACATCCTCTTTGCCTCCTTCTCCGGCGTCTTGAATTCACCCACAATCTTCATGAACGCCTGCAACGTATCGAACAACGACCTCGTCTCTCCCCTTGTATACATAACGATAAAACATCGAGCAACAAGATTTCGAAGGGCACGACCTGGCAAAGGGTACGGTTCGGGTGCGGAAATGACCTTGATCAATGCCTTTTCTATCGTAGCTTGCTTCGGCTTGAGCGCTTCCTAAACGACTCGTTGGCAGGATTCATGATATCCATGTTCAATAACTCACCAGAGAAACTTCGTTAAGCTGCTTTTCCAGCGCAGACAAGTACTGGAACAAGTACACTTCTCCATTTTCGGGCGTGATTTCAGACTGGGATTGACGGACTTTCAGTGACGTGTGGAACAAATGAGAAAAAAACAATTTACTTCTTGTATTTCGTCCAGGGCGGTTTGTGGTTGGTCTGACGCCATGTTGCTCGAAGCGCACGTCTGAAGATCTGATGCCTGGCCCACCGGAGTTATCAGTCCGTTGGAGGGTAGATCACGTTATCGTCAGAACTTGGAAATATTGGGACACAACTTCAAATAGGGCGCTATAGCCAAGTGGTTACGGCGACAGATTCGAATTGTTGAATCGTTCGAACTATCTGTTCCTCTTTGAGGGCGCAGGTTCGAATCCTGCTGGCGTCGCTTTTTTTCCCATGCCCCTCTCATGCATCCCCGAAACCCGTACAGCCATCTTGATTTTGGTACATTGGCAGAAACGTTTGAACCCCTCAAACCACAGTAAGTAAAGTAGGCTTTCTTTCCTCCTGCTGATGGGCACATGGCACATCTGTCAAGTTTGAAGGCAGTCCCTTCCGGCACGGGCCATACGATCGATTTCAAAAACAGCGAGGCTCAGCGGTATGCGGTCGCTTCCTCATTTCGCAGCCAACTTGACATGACGACGTATGAAGGCGTCTGACGGAAGCACTTCTCTACCGCGATTTTCAATTACACGTCGTTTTATCAGAAGATCGTCTTTGTCCTCCTGCACGTCCGAGTCTACCCAAATACTGCCCGAGTATGTCTGACTCCAGACGGACAGGTACCCAACAGGTACGTCATCAACACACTAGACATTTGCCAATTATTAATTTGCGTTACGCAGGCTAAACTACATTCTCTGGCTGCAAGACATCCTCCAAGCACATGACAAGTATATCGATCGATGCGACAACAGAGGTGCAGGTGTGGATGTATGCGGTATAGATATGTGAGTCCACTTAACCATTCCTTCGCACCATAAATGATTCATCGCCACTGTCAGAGGAACGGCGCATCAGCTATATACCCACTTCTCGGATGTCACGTCGAGGCCGGATGGAAGTTCGTTGCGACAGGTACTTCTTTATGCCTGGGGCCTAGAGCGCCGCTTACGGCGGCTATGTCTAGAACTTGACGAAACGTCCTTCATATATGCAAAACGCAATGTGGAGATGAATAACCTGGGAAATAGAATACATCTCGTCAAAACTACATTGAACGATCCGATTCTATTGCCTTTGAGCCTATATCCCAACATGTCGTACGTACCCACGAAGGCTTTCATACTCGCATGATTTTCGTCCTAAGTTTAAATCAGATTCGATTTTACAATGTGCAATCCACCCTTCTATGGAAGCGCCGACGAGATCAAGCGGTCCGCCGCTGCAAAAGAGTTGCCTCCCAATGGAGTACGAGCTTGTATATTAACTACACCACCACTAGTCCTAACTCTATTATCAACGCAGGTCTGCACGGGAGCACAAGTCGAAATGATCACGCCCGGCGGCGAGCTCGGTTTCATTAGCCGAATATTGAATGAAAGCATTCAACACGGCGAACGTTGTAGATGGTACACTTCCATGTTGGGCAAACTCTCTTCTGTCATCGAACTGGTCAAGCTATTCCGCGATAACTCGGCGAGTTTCTTCTAACGTGTCCCTAGGTATATCACTCACCTGCTTCAAATGGACTCTAGATAGCAAACTATGCTATCACGGAGTTCGTACAGGGCTCCACGCGACGATGGGCCATCGCGTGGTCGTTTATGGATGTACATCTGCCCGACGTGAGCGAGGTTTTCCACAGATTTCAATTACTCATATTTCAATCAGTCTATTGCGCGAATCTCCAACCCCGCACTACGCTCTTACATTCCAGGACGGAACACACTACAACAGACGATCACAACAACAACGGCAGAGTGGCCAAACACGCTCCTACTCCGAGTGTTGTCCCACATACCAGGAATTAATGTCCAACAACCATCGCCGGGTTTCCTGACCATTCAAGCGACCGAAAACACATGGTCGCGCAGCGCACGGCGGCGTGCTGTAGCTGGTATTCGTGAGCATGAGGGCGGCGGAGCGACACTGCACAGTATATTCGTATGCGGGATTGAAATTCAGGGTTCACAGACGCTCGTATTTCAGTGGATCCAGGGGCGAGACCGGGCAATGTTCGAGAGTTTTGTAAGTCACGTTGCGCGGAGTTGCACGGCACCTTTTGCCAGTAAGGTGTTACGCGATGGCATGCATCAAGTTCCTCACTTATCGTAGTACTTAATATATTTACGAGAGAACAAACAGCATATTCTAATCTGCAGAATGAATGGAATGCCATCTTTCGAAAGTACCTGTTTGATCCCGACTAAAAAAAGCGCATGAATGCGATTATATATATATATACATACATATACTGACTGACTGACATAATTCGAGTGTTGGTAACCAACAACCACTTAATCACCATTCCTGAATATAGAGTTCATATTCCTTATCTTGCAAGATCGCCGTCGACTCGGGTTTAAGGCCAACATGAGGCCCATATGTCCGTAGGTAAAACAGTAAACTCTTGTCTCCGACGTTGGTGACTTCAACATCATGGGCACCAGCGGTGCTGGCTGGCTGTGATGATACCTTCTCCTGCGTATTAGACCTGGGATCGGAGGGGTATAAAGCTGCTACACTTACCGGAGGCTCAGATGGTGGTGCTATTGCAGAGACCTTATATTTCCCATGGGGCAGTATCAAGGGCTTGCCGTGCCCTGGGGCCAGCACATGAATCGTCCCATAGCTGGACTCGAACATCATATAGTCGCCGTTCTTGGTGTTATATATACTGATAAATGGAAACAGTTCAATGGATATATGAGAATCTCGGTGACTGTACTTGCGTTGCAACCATCGCTAAGTGCCACGAAGGAGGTGGTGGTGCAGGTGCTTACTATGGCATGAGTACTTCTTCATCGATGTCATCGGTCATGTGATCCACTCTCACGACTCTGCAGCCAACGTTTACTCAGTAGTAGTGGTACGTTCCCTCGATAACATGGATGTCTGGAAACTACAGCGCTTGCACCATGCAAGTGTCGCTTCAATGTCTTCTACATTCGTTCAATTGACCTTAATCGCGGAGTTGTAATTCGAAGTGCTCAGTATATAACGGGAGAAGACAAATGATTTGTTTTCGGCGGTTTTGGAACTATAGTTTTCTAAATACCATCTGCAATTCGTTGTGTTGTCACGGAATTATCCTAAATTGCCGGTGAGTTCCAGAATTGCTGAACGTTGTTCTTACTCATTGAAAGTGTTGATGGCGTACTCCACTGGCTGCAAAGTCTTTGTATCCCGAGGTTGGATCTCAATCCGTTCACCATTCGCCTGGACGAATACCAACGTCTTAGGTCCAACGTTTGTGATTATTACCCCGAGGTCCGGTATCGAACCACCACCGGGACTTTCAAGAAAGACATCCCCCTGCATACTGTTAGAAAAAGAATATTATATTACTGATAAGCTTGCCTTATTTGTCTGTACGACGGCAGCGTTGTAATGACAAGGCGCCAGTGCGATTTTTTCACCCGGAGCCATATAAAATATTCTGCCAGAGGAGCGACATCTGAAGCACACAATATCTGGACTATTATTTAACACACTAGCAAACGTAAGAGCAATGAATGCGAGAGAAAGATCTGTGCAACTTACTGTGTCTGCTGTTCCTTCAGGAAAAATGTCACTTGGCTTGATTCGCGAAGATCATTGAGTTTTCCTGTGGCCAGATTGTACACCCAACCGTGAATCCACACAGTCTTTGGAGCCCCACTACTGTTGGCGCTTGCCCATTGACGCAAATTGTCCATCTGCTGTCTTACATTCCGCTCGACGACTTTCTGAACTGTCCTATCTTGGGGAGGCTGGGACCCGACAAGCCTCACCAGCGGATCAAGCCATCGATTTAGCGGATGGTCTGCTGGATATTGTTGCAGTGCTTGCGCATGGCCGTTTTGAACAGCCGTAACGCAGGCATCCACCTCCACACCCAGAATGACCAACGACAGCCACTGTATATACCTCCCAATCTATAACAAACGTGCATTCAGATATGATCTGTTGAGTATTCCAAGGACAGGAGAACAGCTTTGTATCTCCACATAAACATGGATGCCAAACGGCAAAATCCGGAGCCAGACGGGATATTGGAGTTGTGAACTTGTTGATATCGGCAAACACCGGGGTCAGACGGGATATTGGAGTTGTGAACTTGTTGATATCGGCAAACACCGGGGCCAGACGGGATATTGGAGTTGTGAACTTGTTGATATCGGCAAACACCGGGCAAGAGTCTGTCATCGATTAATGTTTGCATATGAACGTTGTGCGGCTATCCTACCAAATGAAGACTTTCAGCCCCATGATAGTCTGATGTGAACGCGCCGTATGTTCGCATTGGTTCGCCTTGAGCAGACAGTCTGTTGATTCAAGATTAGGAAATGCAGTTCCGGGGAATCTCTTTGTGGTTTGCGATCGGATTGGAGGTAAAGCGACCATGACAAATGCATGGTTTGATGTATTTGTGGGACTAGGGGCTGACCGGAAATGAGATAAAGATAATAAAAGCACTGCATGACGGCAGGCCTGTCAAGGAAGGAATTTTCCGAGTAACGAATACAGTTCTGTGCTTTCTTCAGCTCCGTTGAACTTTTTCTATAAACGGCGATTGAACCGTGATCACGGTTTGCTGTTAGGTTCTCCATCGTCTCCTACCCACACCAACCTCTAAAGGGCCCAACATCTCCTTTCGTTGACAGTGAGAAGTTGCCAAGTGGAGTGTCCAATATTCCGAGAGTCCTGTTCCTAAAATTCATCGCTCCACTAAGGAAAAAAAGACAAGACAACTTCGGTTCAAATGGCAGAAGAATTTGGTTAAACAATGCCGCAGATACATTCCTTGCAATGCCAGGACCGGTAACCCGTCAGGGGTTTGTTTTTCGCGGCGCGCGGACATGCCTTATCCCAAACTTGATGCAAAATGATGATCTCGCCGCGGTCATTAGCGTGGAATTGGAAACTTCCATGAAATGACCACAGAGACCTGTGGTATTTGCCCATTCCTAGAACAGGAATGCGATACAGGCTTCCATATGGGTTTAATAACATAACGGGGGTTCAATCGCCGTCCTTGGTAGTCGCCGAGCGCTTGCACAGTGCTTCTGTTCTATATTTATCTTTGCGTTGATTGGTCCTGCTATGCAGAGCTGATGCTCACCCACGATTTTGCCATCGATAAGAGTCACGAGTTATACAAATGGTTGAACCACGGATGCGGCTCCCTCCCTCGCACTGAATTCTTGATGCTCGTTTAATCATATCCAAGTGCAAGGCAATGGGATGACGACCAAAACAGAAAGCTGGAAAGACCGCACATCACTGCCATGTTCGACGAGACGAAAGAGGCTTGACGAGTGTTCCTCTGGTTGACGTAGAAGGTTCCAGATCGATGATACTCCCTTCACAGGCCCACACCACCAATGTCAATCTCTGAACCTTGTATGCCACCATGCGCTAACTTTAGCATCTTCAGTTCGTTTTCGGTTCGTTGTACACGGTTTTCACCCACAATAAGAACTTCTGTCACCGATGACAGCCGCAAGCCCCATGAATATGTTGAACCCATACATTAAGTGCGTTCCCTTTGTCTTCATTTCGGGGTATCGCCATTTTCTGGCACCGACACATTCGTGCCCAGCTTTTGTGATATTCAATTGTAATGACGCAAGCCCACGTTTGAGATGGGATTCGTAGGCACTGACATGCTACTAGAGGGTGGATAATGAGCTGCATATCTACAAACATGTACGGCCACATTTTTCTGTCATTTTTCCATGTTCGGAAACCTTGCACTGGTATGACGCGGCCGACAAATTCTAACCCCTTCGGGTTACCTGGGAAAAGCAAAAGAAGATCGTGGTGTCATGGGGAGTTCCAGTTCAGTTAGGCGATGGTTCGGAAGATGAGGCGGCGATAGGAGATAGGGCGACAGTTGCTGGCAAATTCAATACCTCCAAGTTGAAATGGGGCGTCACATCATCATGTCATATGTCACACTCGCACCAGTACGTTCTTTCGAAGTGAAATGGGGTAATGTGGGACTAGCGGTTCTGGCAGCCCTTTCGGCCGCTCGAGATGCAGGCAATCGCAAAAAATTATATCGAGAAGTCTACTTAAGCGGCGCGACAAGGAGAATGAAATGCCAACCCAACTCATAGTCTTCAAACCTCACTCCGCCCAACTTCATCGAATTGATTAACAATGGCCCCATCGTAAGAATAGTAACCAAACTGTCCTTATGATGCTCATCTGTTCGTTAGCATAAGCAATGGTAACAAAAACCACAATTTATGGGTTAAACACCCGGATGGCGACATAAAGGAAATCACTCCCGGCAAATCGATTGTGCCGAAAGAGATGAAGCCTGGAAAATACCAGATTACCTCTGTAGAGATCGTGCCAGAACCCGTCCCTCATACCCCTGCCCCGAAGGATGTCACCGTCACCAATGTTGGCCAAGAGACCTTAGTCTTCATATCGCCTGCGAACGACGATTACAACTTCATTCTCACCAGCACTAAATCGAAAGTATTGGCAGAAGTCGAATATGTTATCCATTCCATCCATGTTTAACCTCAGAAAGCTCGATGTAAGTCCCTAATAATCAAGTTAGATGATATATATTCATTCATCTGGAATCAGGGAATGCAAACCGGGCGGCGCGAATAGGTCGAGATTCTGTGTTTAGGAAAATGTTGATTAGAAAACCCCCAAAAAATTAGCTTGGATTCTTCTTCGTCACCTTTACCGATTGTGATTTTTGTATCGTGTGTTGTGCTTCGAATTATATGTTTGTGATGTGTGTTTGCGATTAAGCCCCCCAATGTCAAGCCTGCAAGGGATGTCCTTCAGTGGCAGGTGCTCGACATTACCTTAGTAATGCATGGGCGTTTTGAAAATGTACTCGTCGTTCAACGTTCAAGAACAAAGAGACTGTCCCCCAAGTTTGCATGCAGTCAGGGATGTCAAACTTACACCCTCCACTATCTGAGGCATCACTAGTGACAGTAGGGGAAGTAACATGGTGGTTTGGGGCATCTTGGACGGTGATTCCACACCGTGGGTCGCGCGACTATGTATTTTCAGTCGCTCAAATGGTCAGAAGATCCAGCGAATCGTTGTTGGACTGCAATCCCTAGATGTGGGACCGCGTTTCAAGTAAGATCATGTTACGTTCAAGTCCAGCTCGCGAGTCACCGGCCGTCACCACTGTACCAAACGATAACCTCCATCTGCTGTTCAAGTTTCTGGTGCACCTTTTTCACTTTCGATCTCCATATCATGCCAGCCTCACTATCGCAACAGGAAACACATGAGATGTCCAATGTGACTCTATTGGCAAAGAAACCCGATAAACCCCGTCGCATCTTTTTTGGCAACTTACGTTCCGCTAATCCCCAGACCCCTCGCCCTACGTTGTGCTCTTGCGAGATCCAAAACTCGATAGGGGGTCAGAATTTGTGTTTGGGGTATGGCTGTCCCGGAGGAGAATGGCGATATCCGGAGATGAAGACAGAGGGAACGCGCCAAATGTATGGGTTTGTCATATCCATGGGGCTAGCGACTCTTATCGATTGATGGCAGAAGCTGTCTCATGTTATCGCGGGTCCTGAACGTGTACAACGGACTGAAAATGACCTAAAGATATTAAAAGTAACGCACGGTGGCATACATACAAGGTCACAGAAACTCGTTTTCCACAAACGCACAGCAGCGTATCATTCTTCCATATACTGCTTTATTATTACAATTACGAACCGCCGCTATTTCCCAGGTTGCCAAATCCATCTTTCAAATGGTTATCAGTCTAAGGTTTCCGATTGAACATGGAAATTCAATACGATAGAAAAGTACGGCCTTGAAAATAGCAGTCACTCAAAGGCAAGTCTGATTTGGTCATGCAAGCTTGTCAAAACGTAGCTCGTTATTCATCCTCTTAGTAGCACGTCAAAACCATTCAGTGCCCACTAATTACCGCAAAGCTGAGGTACGAACATGTCGGTGGAAAATGGCAACAGCCGGAGATCAAGATAAAGGGAACAAGCCAAATGTATGGGTTCAACATATTCATGGGGCTAGCGGCTCTTATCGATGGCAGAAGTTGTTCTCCCGGGTGCCGGACGTGTAAAATCAACTAAAATTGGCGTACGGTGGGGATGGAGATTGACCCTGGTAGCGTGGGTCTGCGAAGGGTGTGCTGTCGATTTGGGACCTTCCGTGTAGAGCAAAGGAACATCCGTCAAACCTTTCGTTTCGACTATGGCAGTACTCTGCACTCTTTCCAACTTTCTGTCATCACCCCCGTTGACATGCATCGGATTCATCAACACCGAATATGAGAATTCAGTCCTAGCAGGGGAATGCTGAACTCGTGATTCATATCGATGGCAAAACCGTGGGTGAGCAACAACTTTGTATAGCAGGACGCGAAGATAAATATAGAACAGGGGCTCAGTACTACAGGCGCTGAGGGACTAGATTGGCGACCGAACCTCTCGTTATGTTATTAAACTCATATGGAAACGTGTGTCGCCTTCCTAGTACCTGGGATAGGCAGATCATATCTGAATACCGCTGGTTCCGCGGTCAGGTCATGAATGTCGTGATTCCTCCCTCACAATTGGAGGCAATGAAAAAACGAACCACTGACCGGCTACCGGTCCTGGCATTGCAAGAAATCTCGTCTTGATGTTCTATATGACAGTTATGCGGCTGTCCTGCCGGAACGTTCCGCATAGAGTAATGAATCCTGGCCAAATTCGGTTTCTTCATTTTGCCAATCGAGCATGACAGTGCCGCCCGTAAGTGCTAGTAATTCGCACCTGAACGAACCTTACAGTAGACTCATGACTCTTATTGATGGCAGAAATCGTTGTCAATTTGGGATGCTTGATCAAGCTCATCTGGAAGGTGAACAGGGATATACTAAGTGTGGCGATTATCATGGCTGGCGATCAGAATGATTGGCGCAAATATAAATATAGACCAGACGAACGGTGATTCTCTTCCCTTGATATAGTAACGGGGTTTGAATTCCTGTTCTTGGAATACGCAACAGAGCATATCTGAATGCCAACGATGGGGTTCATCAGTCAGAACGCGAGCTCCTCGGAGTCGGCAATTCCACGGCTCGTTGATGCCTGAACTGCCGGGTTTGGAACATGAAGCAGACCAAATCTGATAAGTTCATGGGACTCGGGAGTCGCCGATTTGGCAGGTGTTATGAAAAACAAACCACTGATGGGTTGTCGGTCCTGGCATTGCTGACTGCGCAGGAAGGATATTATATATCACACCTTTCGTCCTCCTTGCCTCCGCCATCCCCACCATGAGCACAACTGACAATCCAATTTCACATAAAGCCTATAGCAGGCTGATCCTCCACGATATACGACAAGCTGCCCCACCAGGCTTCGTCGACGTCGATGATCTCCCTGCCCACCAGCCCCACCGCGCACCCCACCACGCGCCCACCACGCGCCCCACCACGCGCCCCACCCCGCGCGCCGCCCCACGCCCGACCCCGCGCACCGCCCGCGCCCCACCCGCGCGCCGCCCACGCCCGACCCCGCGCCCGACCCCGCGCCCCACGGGCCCCATGACTCGGATAAAACCATTAATTTGCAGATTGGTCTGGTTGGTCGTGACACCCCCGGGTTGGTGAAACGACTCTACGAAATTAGCACCCCCGGTAGTCCCTCGTATGGGGAGTATCTGAGCAAAGACGAGGTACGACCTTGTCCCATCCACACCTGCACCGACTGAGAAATCCCACAGGCAGAGTTGTATGCCAGACCAACCGATGAAACCCTGCGCGAAGTCCGTGCATGGCTTGAACTTGAACAAGTTCAGTTCGTGGACATCAGTCCATCTGGTAATCGGATCCAAATTACCCTATCAGTGTCGAAAGCGAACGAGATGTTCAAAGCTAATTTTAGAACCTACATTCACACAGAAACTGGAACCGAGTCCTTGCAGTCACTCTCTTACTCCCTCCCTTCTGAAGTCGAACGTATAATCGAGTCCGTCGAGCCTACCACCAGTTTCCCTAACCCCATTCCCCGTCCCGCCGTGCGATCTTTCACCGACAGCTCCGATTCGAATGCCCGTCCCACGCAACAAATCGTTGTCACACCCTCTGTTCTCAAAATACTGTACGGGATTCCATCTGCCAAGGCCACCGAAACCCGGAACCTGCTCTCTGTGGCAGGTTTCTTGGGCCAATATGCCAATCGTGCGGACTTGAAGGCAAGCGAATACGCGGATTTTATCGTATTAGTTCTGATTCTCTTGGATTTATCTAGTCATTCCTGAACTTAAACCGCCCAGACTTAATCACAGCCACCATCACGGACGGATCCATTAACGATGGTCAAAATGACCAGGATCCTGCGAAAGCAGGAGAAGAGGCAAATCTCGACGTCCAGTACACTGTTGGTCTTGTCAACTTTGCTCCAGTTGAATTCCTCTCCTCTGGAAAGGCCGACATAAACAGCTGGATTAAAATCGCAGACCACTGGCTGGCCCAAGATAATCCTCCGACCGTTGTCTCTATTAGCTACGGCTTTCAGGAATACCAGGTTTCCAAGGATAGCGCCGAGTAAGTCTTGTGAACCTCTTCATTTCCTTGCTTAACAGGCATCCCATAGGACCCTCTCCAATCGCTATGCCCAACTCGGCGCTCGTGGCGTTTCTATCCTTGTCTCCACTGGAGATGGAGGAGTGGCTGGCTCACAGCCGCCTAGCGGAGAGATCCCATACAAATTCATCCCCCACTTTCCCTGCCAGTTGCCCTTATGTCACTGCTGTCGGCGCGACTAGGGCCTATCCTGAAGTTGCCGCCCCTTTGTCCGCTGGAGGATTTTCCAACCATTTCACCCGAGACGAAGCCTCATACCAAAAGGATGCTGTCAACGGTTACCTCGACCAGATCGGTTCACTCTACGAGGACCGTTTCAATCGCAACGGACGGGCCTATCCTGACATCAGCGCGCAAGGCGAAAATGTCGTCATCGTGCACAAACAAAATTATACACTCACTGGGGGTACCTCTGCCTCAGCCCCCCACGTGTGCCTCCGTCGTCACCCTTCTCAACGATCGTCTTATCCAACATAAGGGCAGGTCCTTGGGATTTTTGAACCCTTTGCTCTACGCAAACCCAACAGTCCTGAATGACATCATTGAAGGTAGTAACCCTGGCTGCGGTACCGATGGCTTCCCGGCCAAACCTGGATGGGACCCTGTCACAGGTCTTGGGACACCTAACTTTGTGGCAATGGAAAAGGTCATAATAGCACCATCGTAAGTATTTCAGTAACCGAATTGCGGTTATGTACGTTCAATTCTCATCTGTTCATTAGGATAGGCAATGGTAACAAACGCCGCAATTTATGGGTCAAACACCCCAATGGCAACATAAAGCAAATCATTCCCGGCGCCTCGATTGTCCCGAATAATATGGTGCCCGGAAATTATGAAATTGCGTCTGTAGATACTGTGCCCCCGCCCCACCCGGCCCGCCCTCCTCCTCTGGGACGAACGTCTTTGTTGCTAACGTCGGGAATGGGACCTTAGTCTTCATATGCCCGTGGAACGAGGACAAGAACTTCATTCTCCCTAATGGTATATGGAAAGCGTTGGAGAATGTCGATTATGTTGTTTCCATCATTAACTAAGTAGGGATGTAGCCCATGTTGGTTATTGCGGACACTAAATAGATTTACGAAAGTCAAGGGTTTCCGATATATGTATTTGCTTCGTGCAGCCAACTACGGAATTGGCCAGTGTCCATCCTTCGCAGTAGAGTCTTGAAAGTTTTTAGTGAGGACTCATGTGCCTTTCCTGTTTATGACCACCCAGGTAGAAGTTAGATAGATTATACAGAAGTTGCGACAACAAATCGAAACAACACAAGTGCAACGCGGAAGGTCAATCAATCACGACTCAGTTTTCGACTAGTGAACAATGTTGGCAGCGCAAACATGAAGGGATTTCCCTGTGGCACTGTCTGAACGACTGCAACGCGCGCCTTTCAACAAATCGCTCACGCAAAATTACGGTAACCTACGCCAATGGTGGTGAGTAGCGCCGGCGCCGGCGTCGAGAAACGCGAAAGAAATTCGACCGAGGAACACCCCACCATTAATAAGTATGAGTTATGAGAAAATTGACTGAACCCATTATGTCAGTGGATAACGCCCCCAGACAACTTGCCGCGTGCGCGCTCCGTCAGTTGATGAATCCCATCAGATATGCTCTGTTGCGTATTCCAAGAACAGGAATCTGGACCATTACCATATCAATCTTCCAGAGAAGAGAATTACCATTCGTACTTCTGGTCTATATTCATCTTTGCGCCAGTCGTGATAATCACCGCACTTAGATGAGCTTGATCAACCATCCCAAGTTGACAACGATTTATGCCGTGAATAAGAGTCACGAGTCTACTGTAAGATTCGTTCAGGCGCGAATTACTAGCACTACCGGGCGGCACATACGGCACTGTCATGAAAGTGAAGAAACGGAATTTGGCCAGGATTCATTGCTTTATGCGGAACGTTCCGGCAGGACAGCCGCATAACTGTCATATAGAATATCAAGACGGGATTTCTTGCAATGCCAGGACCGGTAGCCGGTCAGTGGTTCATTTTTTCATTGCGTCCAATCGTGAGTGTGGAATCGCGACATTCGTGAACTGACCGCGGAACCAGTGGTATTCAGATATGATCGGTCTATCCCAAGTACTAGGAAGGCGACACACGTTTCCGTATGAGTTTAATAGCATAACGGGAGGTTCTGTCGCCATTCTAGTCCCCCAGCGCTTGTACTGAGCCCCTGTTCTATATTTATCTTCGCGTCCTGCGATACAAAGTTGTTGCTCACCCACGGTTTTGCCATCGATATGAGTCACGAGCTCAGCATTCCCTTGCTTGGACTAAATTTTCATATCCGGTGTTGATAGATGTCAACGGGGACCGGAACAGAAAGCTGGAAAAGTGCAGATTACTGCCATACTCAAAATGAAAGGCTTGACGAATGTTCCTTTGCTCGACAATGAAGTTTCCAAATCGACAATACACCCTTCACAGACCCATACCACCTCTGAATTTTCCATCCCACCGTACACTAATTTTAGTTGATTTTACACATCCGGCACCCGGGAGAAGACATGAGACAACTTCTGCCACCGATAAGAGCCGCTAGCCCCATGAATATGTTGAACCCATACATTTGGCGCGTTCCCTTTATCTTCATCTCCGGGTGTCGCCATTTTCCACCGACACGTTCTTATCCCAGCTTTTGCGGTAATTCGTAGGCACTGAATGGCTTTGACGCGCTACTAAGAGGATGAATATCGAGCTACGTTTTGACGAGCTTGCATGACCGAGTCGGACTTGCCTTTGAGTGTCTGCCATTTTTCAAGGCCGTGCTATGGTATTGAATTTCCATGTATTCCAGACCAGTTGAAAGATGTATCTTGCAAGCTGGGAATTAGCGTCGGTTCGGAATTGCAACAATGATGCAGTATATGGAAGAATGATACGCTGCTGTGCATTGTGGAAATCGAGTAAGAGAAAGGCGTGACAGCGTGACCGGCCTCCTTGGCGGATCTAACGGTGTCCCACGACGTAAATCCGAAAATCGGCTCTCTTCCCTTTCCCAAGAGAAAAGAAACATGAGGTATCGTGGAGTATCCAAAATAGGGCAATTGTAATGGCTGGTATTACGCTTTCAGATTCCTGGAGGTCATATGCCAATTCTATCAAGATGTTAGGGAACTCCAAAAAGGTGTAAGAAACGTGAGCTATTACGACGGACGAATGGTTTATTATGTGCTTACCATTTGCTCGCATAGGGTTTGATCAACGTCAAGTGAACGACGAATCTACCATCCTGGAGGCGCTTGAAGCTGGTACAAATGTATACATGATATCGTCGTCCAGGAGATCTTTGCACTTCAGTCAACAGAAGGAGATTTAACGAGACGCTGCCCAGAGTAAGGCCCAAATGTCATTGTAGGGATAATTTTAACGTGCGTTTGGTCGACCGAAAGGTCTAAGCCCAAGGCCCGCGGCAAGGGAGCACGAGGAAAAGAGGCTAAACTGCCCCTCCACCTTCCCTGCGAACCATCTACCACTATCTACTATCGCAAGAGATCCGGAATCGCATGGGTCAAGGAATCATCGAGCGCCAGTCTGGTGCTCAACGATCCCCATCCTTCCCGGTCGGATGATAAGCCTCGCCAGGGTTCAAGCAGAACGGTTGTCATCCAAGAGATCGTCAGTGTCGTGCGATAGGGTTGAGAGGTTTGTGTTTGCGTATTGCGTTACTTCGTATGCCTACTTGCCTTGCCGTCGCCCGCCCGGAGAAAGAGTGTCGCTCAGCGTCCATTTTCTCATCCCGCTCTTGTTTATGACTTGTCATACCTCGCCGTCGCCCGCCCTTCTTGACTTTTGCCTCAATAAAGCTAGAAACGTCAGCTACACAAGTGGAGGAGATAAGCAAAGAAAATGGCAGTTCGCCCAGGGTTTTACACCTCTTTTTTTCTTCCCGATTCATACGTTTTCCGCCTTTTCAGATTTTTGTGGTCCAATGATATACTAGTACCAGGATCAGCGCCCGTCCAGTCTATGAGGTGTAATGAAAGAGTCCAGCGAGGAGAAATAGAAGAACAGAAAGAAACGAGACATATGTATTCATGGTTTTGAAAACATTTCGGGGGGTTTTGTGGGAGTCATCCTGAAAGAATTCGAACCAGAGAAGACGAAATAAACACGACAAAGGGGTGCGCCAGCGCTCTAAAACTTTTGGAGAATGTTCTTTGTTTCCGATGTTTTTGGCTGTTATGAGAATGATGAGGGATCATGCATGCCGCCGCCTCAGGTTTTGTGAGGAATACGAGGATCATCCGCCTGGAGTTAGCGCCCGTCCAGTCTGACTAGAAAGGTGCGCCCAGCGCTCTATAGATTTTTTTGGATTTTCTTTTTCGCTATTTTTGTGATTTTCAAATGTAAGAAAAGAGATCTAGGACGCAAAGGATGAAAATACATAGGGAATTGAAAGAGGTACGACACCGATCCGTCGCGCCAACTTTATCAAACAAAATGAAGTAAAAGTGAGCCAACGAGATGAAACGTGAAACACTTGCCAAGCTATCCGAGATTGCTGTCCAAATACTTGTCCCATCCATGCCTGGGAGCGAGTAGTGACGAACTGGGTCAGAGCTCGTACCTCTACTCCCAGCCCGAGGCACCGACGGGTTCCAATCGCGACTGGACCAGAGCACCCCTCTGCTAGCCCCGAGTCTCCACCCAAGTTTGGAAATTGGGGCACTCACGAATTTATTGCCAGTCGCTAGTGCTCCAAGGAAACTAGAAACGTTAGCCAACAAACGGATGAAAAAGAAAAAGGAACGGGAATGAAACTCAGAATAATACCAGTTTTGGCCTCCATCCCACGTCCCTATCCGAAATTACTTTGTTACATTCGTTACCTCCTTTGGCGTTCAACTCGACGACAACGCTGACCACGGTTTCGTGCCACTCCAGCACAAGCGTAATGCCTGAATGGCACGCAAATATAATTGCGGAAGGCATCAAACTCTAGATGGGACGTACCTTCATCACTAACGCTCATATCTGCGAAGGTATCTACCTCGCCGTCATGCCCAACCCACTAAGATGCTATTCCCTCCGTCATCAACACTTATGTTTTCGATGAATTGTGAGCCAAAATCACGTCAGCAACATGCCTCTGCGAGTTGGACGTACCGTTCGGCGCCACGTCAAATTCATTGTCGTCTGCGGAATGGGCTATGAGATATCACAGATATCACGGGGCACACGTGGGTTTGGGTAGGGAGTGGTAGGTTTGAGATTATGAGGTATTGTCTATCAACGATTGGTAATAGACGTCAATCATCTCGATTTCATATGAGCTCAGTAACTTGGCGAGAATGTGGCAGGTTCACAGTAGTTGAAGATAAATATGTCTATTTAGTTGTAACAAGATCACGAGAACAGAACTACGTATGGGAATCGGGGGATCGGGAAATCAGCATCACTATCTATGCACTACCATGAACCCGCCCAGCGTCATAGGACAAATATCAGACAGCCCAGAGGCAGGTGTTCTGAATAGCCATTTTAGAACGTATAAAGTAAATACATCAGCAACGTCAGCGCTGACATTAGACCCATCCATGACTCCAGCGTTATTATTGAAGGAAAAAGCAATTCCGGTACGGGGAATTGAACCCCGAGCGGCCGCGTTCAGACTTCAATGAAAGGCGGCAATGTTAGCCATTACACCATACCGGACTTGTTATGGCGCTTACATTTTCAAATCTATCGACAATTTATGGGCGCTAAACCATATTCATATTTGCATTTGTTGACTCAACTGGGCGGCCCCGTTAATGGTCATTGACGTCGCTTGTTCATTCGCCATGCCCTATTAGATTGTGGCGCAGCGATGGCCGGAGGGGGACAATGTGATCTCACTGACGTAAGTTCTGATTCATGTGTCGACACAGATATTCCTCGGTTCTGATAGAAGACATTTCCTTAGTCGCACAGTCCATCAGGTGTGTTTTCTTCAAGCGATGAACCACCTCTACGTTAGTATAAAGGCCATATCGGACGTGTTTCTGGGGTTTCAACGATATCATTAAGTTTTATTCGACACACCTTCGCTTGCAGTGTCTGTGAGCCATGCCGCTACCTCCCTCTCACCACCAGCCCTTTCGCAATTACAGCCACCTTTCACCTGACGCTCCGTTATCGCACATTGAGCATGATGCCTCGCCACTTATCTTCTTGATGACTGTCAGCACAATGTCACAAATAAATATGTAAAGAAATAAATACAGACTGTGAATTGTTCGTCTTGTAAGGTTAGGGTTATGATGGAGTCCACGTTTGACGCCATCATCCTCGGCACATCCTTGACAGAGTCCATCCTCGCCGCGTCAGTTCTCATTCCCCTCCCACACGTCCTGCTCATTTCTGTCTGCCCAGCGCGCTCTCAAAAGCCGGGTTCAAAGTAGCTCACATCGACGTCAACAAATGGTACGGTGGTGACGAAGCCTCTCTCTCCCTCGACGAGCTCGTGCAATGGGCCGAGCAGGCGCGGACAAGCCATAGCCAACGATACACGCATGTTCATGTCCATACCACACTGTTGCCCGAGACTTCGCAGCGCGACTCGCGCTTCTACGCACTCTCGCTCTGCCCGTCCATCATTCCATCTGTGGGGCCTACCATCGCCTCTCTCGTCTCTTCCGGCGTAGCTCGGTATGGCGGCTACAAGCTCGTCGACCACATCTCCGTCTACGACGCCTCCTCGACGCCTCCCTCCTTCAAATCTGTGCCGTGCCGGAGAGAAGACGTGTTCAAAAACGCGGAAATCAGCCTCGTCGAAAAACGCCGGATCATGCGTTTCCTCACCTTTGCCGCCTCCGAGGCCGAGCCCCCCCCAATCGATCCCAACGCCGATGCGGAGGAGGATTTATTGCAGTTTATCCAGACCAAGTTTAGCGTCTCGGGACCCACCGCCGCCGCCATCGGGTACGCGCTCGCGTTCTGCACGTCCCCGTCTGACCACGTCCGACCCGCCCTCGCCCGGCTCCGTCGTTATGTCCGGTCGTCGGGCCGGTATGGCCCTTCCCCGTTTTTGATAGGCCAGTACGGTGGAACGGGGGAGATCGCGCAGGGGTTTTGTCGTGCGGCAGCGGTGCATGGCGCGGTGTACATCCTGGGAAGGAAGGTGCTCTCTGTTAGCGGACCCCCCGAGGCTGGCGCGAAGGGAGAGGACAATGGGCTGTTGTACACCGTCATGGTGCAAGACGTTCCCGAACCGTTGAAATGCAAGTTACTGATCACGTCGCCTCATATGGCGGAATACCTCTCTTCGTCCTCATCCTTGTCACGGTTGGATCATCCGATGTTAATTCCGAATTCAAGTTATGAAGAGGCGCACTCCGTTGCGAGGTGTATCGCGATCGTCGACTTTCCTCTTTTTCCTCCGGCCTCGCAATCCCCACCACCACCACCTGCGCCGCCACCCGCCGGGGAAGAAGATCCAGAAGGAGGAGGAGGACAGGGAACACCAGCAGCACCACCGGCTCTTCGTCCTCAAGACCAAGAACAGGACACGATCATCTTTTCCTTCCCCCCATCCTCCCTCCCATTTGGCATTGGATCGAGCACGCACGCGTGTACGGTGTTGGCGACTGGCTCAGGGACCATGTCAACGCCCAGAGGAAAGAGCGTCGTGTACCTAAGTCTTCCTCTTGCGCCGGGAGAACCGAGAGACGCTCGCACCATCCTGGAACCATATCTCACGGAGACCCTGTCTCTTGCTTCTCCTCCTCCTCCTCCTCCTCCTCTTCCTACCCCTTCTGATACTGGTGTACTACCTCCCGACACGGAGCGCTCACCGCTCTTTATGACGTTTTATATTGAGCATCCGTACAAATACGCTCCTCCTCGCACCCCTTTCACATCAACGAGAAGAGGCGCGTACATTGTCACTCCGCCGGTGTGCACTGACCGTCTTCCCGAGCCGCCCGATCTGGCGGCGGAACATGCCGAGCGGGTGTTTCGGGAGGCTGTGGCCGTTTTACGGACTCGTGCCGTAGAGGAAGTACCTATGTGGCCAATCGAAGCTGAACAAAACGACGAGGAAGAGGAGGATGAATGGTAAATTTTAAAAAAGAATTGGCTCGATTCGTTGTATGTACATATAGGATTTGGGGATTCAAACAAATGTTAACATGTATAGTACGCATGTACGTGTGTGGTGATAATAGTTGTAGTGGTAAATGTAGCAATGGTAGCGGCAACCAGTCCGCCCAGATCCAACCGGAAGGGAGGGAAAACCTTGGGTTTGCAAGTAATGAGAATTCATACACTGTTGGCGGTCAAGTTTAGGGTGATACGGTACAACGTCAGGAGCTATTCACCTGTCATCTAAGTACAGAAACCCATGGTCTCAGTGATGAGGCATCGTGCGTATATATATATATACGTACCATCGTAATGGAATCGCGTCTGACAAGAATGCGTGAGGAACGAGGAAAAAGGAGAGGGTGATACGGACCTTCTTTGGGTTCTCAGGCGCGTATCTAACGTAGCGGTCGTTGTCGACTGGTCTGTGTTTCAAGGGGAGAAGGTGGTCGTGTGGACTCATCAACCATCGTGCGACATATTGGGCATGATGTATGCGTACCGTTCTTTCTTCTGCAAGTAAGTGGGCGGGTAAGTGAGGGAAGAAAGGAAAGAAGAGAGAGAGAGAGCAAGGACGAACCTTGCACGACGCCAGCATACTTTGGAGCGTCACACACACAGCTACAACGCTCAGCACGGGGGACCACTCGTTTCCCAATATCGATGCGCATATCTAGTGCAAGCATGAGTACTCAAACCCTCAGTGTGTGTTGGGGGAGGGGGGGGGGGGGAACGTACATGTCCGTTTGAATACACGTGCTTCAATCGGTCGTCAGCGCCAATCAGCACAACGAGAAAGGACAATACACACCGGATGAACGGGCGCCTCTTTCCCATCGATTACCACAAACTGAACTGCAGGAGAGGATATCGGATAGCTCGAGTCGAATCTGAATTGGAGAGTAAACACTTCGGTCTGCCGTAACCGCCCCCCCAATGTGAGCGCCCATAATCCTTACAGATGGTGGAACACACCTTGTACAGCGAATCACCCATGACCTCGATAGTAAACCACCACTTTTCAAAATCGTCCGCTTTCACGAGCGTGATGCCTTTCCCCCGTACCGGATATCAATCAGCCTCGTGCCCTATCGTCCCATCGTCAGAGGCAGGAGAGACGTGCGCACCTACGGGACACCCGTCCGTCTTGATTTCCGCCAACTCTTTCGCCAGCCGTCTTGCCGATATGGACGCCATCGGTTACTGCGTTTCTCGGGCTCTGGCTCTTTGTCCTTATCAACGGAGACGCTGGTCCGTCAGGGCCGCAAGGCAGAAAGAAGGCGAGACAAACACACGTCAATATATCGCTATGGGTATAAATATTAAAAAAAATTTTAAACCCCCCTTCCATGTCACGTCCCTGCTACTAGAGTCACTTGGTGTCCGCGCACGCCGTGCGGTGTATGGACGATTCAGGCGCTCGCGGGGACGTAGAACGACTGTCGGGCTTTCGTTCGTCCAGGATCCTCCTGCTTATACGCGGAGCATTCTACCGTAACGGAGCTTGATACAACTTACAAGGTAACAAGGGCCTCAAATTGTTCAAGTCTGTCTCGATCATTACAGCCCACTCGTTCCACGGTGATGTCAAACACATGAACGCTACTGGTTTCCAGTTCTTTCCCCTGGCGCAGCTATCCATGTCACCAAAATATGCGTCACAACGATTCAGTGCCTTGAAACTTCTCACCGTGGTTAATGGGCCAGATCTGCCGTCGATGGTCAGATATGCGATAGGATGTTTCGACGCCTGCTATCCGGAAAGGCTCAAGGAGTGAAACCCTTCAATTGCACAGGTAAATGTCCACCAGCGCGCGATGCATTGTCAATGCATTTTGCCTACAAACGCGAAAGGCGAATAAAGCGATAGTCTGAATTGATGTCCACGGTACAGGAAATCCAAATGTACTGCTAAGATTTGCAATGAGACGGAGTAAATTCATTATTACAAAAGAACGAAGAAGTGGGACACGTCAGGATCGCCGGCAACTCCTCTGTGACAGAAGCTAATCAAGTCAATGCCTACTGGCAACGCCTGGCGACCTTGCAAGAGACGAGTCTGTTTAAGCGGTGCATATGTCACGCCACTCGAAATGGTAACTTGGCCACTGAAGCTGAAGTGGGAGAAAGTCGATGCGTACTGTTGCATAAGTAGCTCTGTTCAGATTTGCCAGGCAGGAGCTGCTTGCATATAGCTCTGCCAACTTTGGTTCAGATGAACATCGCGCTGGGAGGGCCGATTGTTAGGACACTGACACTGCACAGAGCACTGGTGGCAGCACGCCGATCACCAGGATGATGAAGATCATTAAGACTGTAATGTATCGTCCAAAAGGACCGACATTAGGATCAAGCTTGTCAAAATGATGCGCCAATACAGCGAGCGCAAAAACCGACTTTAACGTAGTCAACGAACAAATGGCTCTGAGATGTTGTATATTGTATCAACAGCTACGAATGGCCCTCCCATGACCGGCAAACATATCCTCTCACACGCCGTCTCCGTCCCACCGTCTCTTAAATGCCACATTATGTCGGTGATTACAGTTCGGGGTACACTCAGGTGTGAATTTAAAACACACTTGGTTCTTTATATTGTCAAACCCTACCTATCTTCTCAAAAACCACCTGGCAGAACGATCACTGTTAGAACCTTCTCCAAATTTTTGCCAACTCACGTTACTCCAACCCAGAAGGTATCTTTGGGGAGCCCTGGGTAGCTCCGAAGAACACCCCGACAATATTTCTTGCCATCTATCATAGTGCTCTGGTCATTCACCAAGAACCTGAATCATCCCCAGTCAACTCTGAATCCTCGAGGGCAGCAATACATGCTTACTTTTCTATGGGATAATCATCCTCGCCAAATGAGATGGATACCACCAGTGGCCGCTCGTCGCAAGGGATCATCCAAACCCCGCTGGTGTGCCCTCCATGCCCTTTCACAAGTCTGGCATTTTTCACTTGCTTATACACTCTTACCACGTCAGGTGAGCTCCCATAAATATATGGTACTCCAGTATGGAGCACGGCGTCAAAAGGCCTCACTCCACCTGGCACTACCCCATTTACCTTGATATTTGCCTTCTGGAGTGGAATCCATTCATCACTACGCGGGTGGACCGGATGCTTTCGGATAGGCATGCCGCGGCTGTCAATCACGCCAAAGTCAAATTCTACTCTCTCGTTCTCGTAATGGAACCCAAAGATTGGGGGTATCTTAGGAACATTTTTTGTCCAACTCGTACGACTGCGGTCTAGAGAGAGGCCACTGATATGAAGGAAAAGATGTACCGCGGGCATATCTGGAGCGGATAATTTATCAGGACAAGGGGTGATGAACTAGTAGGTCATGATTTATGAATGCCAATGTCAAATTGATAGTGGGTGACTTTCCATAACGTCTACAGCAATAAATTATTTTCTAAACGCCTTAAGCGAGGTTAGCCGAATGACGTGTTTGCCAAATGGGTCAAATTCATCATCGGACTTCAAAAAACGACCTCTTTCAAACGTTAAGTCTGGAGACCCCCCCAAGACCCCCCCATCCAGAGCTAAGCGAGCGTTTCTAGACGCTAAGCGAGCATTTCATCGCCTGCAACGAGGGACAATCTCGCTTACGACTGCAACCCTATCTCCAGCCCTGTCCCCACTGCACCTGCGACGCTGGAAAGAGAGACGACAATATAGCGGCTCGTCATGGGCATTTATGGGGCTCCGGCAGTGAGTGTTCAATGGTCATCCTCCGGTACCTCCTGATTGATTTTTTCTCCGTAATCTCTGCAGCACGAGCCACCAGCGTTGAGAAACGAGGCGCCTCATGGTCGGATCTCACCCGCCAACTGCCCAGCCAACTTCTGCGGACTATAACGTTTTGGAATAGCCCAACTGGTCAGAAGGGCAACCAGTAAGTATCGGAACAAAATCCTGCTATTGTTTTGACCTCATCTCTCTGCAGCACGAGTCAGTTACGTGGAAAATGAGGCGCCTCATGCCTGGGTCATTCCGCCTTGCTGGGCAGTGACTGCGGAGTATGATCTTACGGTTATTTTGGTGGTATTCAACTATAAGAGATGCAAGGATTTCCGCGTTTCGTCTTCATCTTCTACTTCTCAATTTAATTGCTCTTCTCTACTCAGTCACTCGTTTATACCATGTATCCTGACTCTCCCCATCCCGTCGCTCAACAAGAATTCGCAACTGATGCCAACGGTGTCAATTATTCACGTTATGGCTTGAATGCCCCTTGGATTGCCATCAGCCCTCAGCTTTTACCAGCCGGTGGTGGTGGCCTTAACATATCGGTACGTCATTTTCTTTCGTTTCAACCATTGTTGATCCCTTTTGGTAGCTTCCCAGTTTTCGCGATACTTTTGCTAATGGAGGTATCCCAGGATGCCCACCAAATGAGCGGGTGAGCTTCACTTTCTTCGAAAATTGAGATATCGACTCAATCCCGTTTCTGTAGACTCAGGCTCCTTACATGCTTCCCTCCGAAAATGGCTGGGTAGGTTGTTGCTTCAGATATACTACGTGCAAGTCTCTGAGTACTGAATAGCCTCGGGATGCCCGGCACTTCCGTCATCTTCTGCCCTCCTGTTCGCAACCATGCCCTTGAGACTCCAATCCCAGATAATGATCGCCATAAGATCCTACCAACCGTTGCTCAGCCAAGCCCCAAGACTGCTGGATCACGACGTCCCCTCTCTGATAAGGCACATAGCAAACAGCGGGCCACGGATACTGGTGCGATCGCTCTGAAGAACTTAAGGAGGAAGGGTGGATCACTGCCCCTGAGTCAGCCTGATGCGAAGCGCCTGCGTCATGGCGGCCGTACCACTGGTGCAGCAAATTACTCCGCTGAGGATCTAGAAGCTCTTCTCAATATCCTTGAGACTGAGCTTCCGCTTGGTGGTTATGCATGGAATGCTGCCGCAGATGACTTCAACAACTGGGCAGCTGATAACGGACGGCCATTGCGCACTGTGAAATCACTTGAACTCAAGTTCAAGCAAGTACATCACTTAAATAATGTTGTATTATTTCCTCTCAATAATTCCGTAGCTTGTCAAGACCTTAAAACCGACAGGCGATGCTGAGTGCCCACCATATATCCAACGTGCTCATCAGATCGATGATCTTATGAATGACAAAGCTGGATCCCGCGATCTTGATGATGCAGATATCATTGATATTGACAACAACAACACTTCTGATGATGAGCTGCCGACAACTCAGCGTGTTTCCAAGGCTAAATCTGAGACAGCGCCAGGGCCTGTTGCACGCCGCGTTGCTTCTGATAAACTTAGTACTTCCATGACCACCAACTCTCGCAATGCGAGCCGTAATCTTTTGATGGGTATCCAGGAGGCTCTCACTCCAAGTTCACATAATGCTCGGGATGATGGGCATTCTGTCACTCTTCTGCAATCCCAGCAGATGTTCACGCTCTCTAGCCAGCTCCGAGAAGCCCAACGGCAGTTAGATGTAATGCGGCGGGAACTTGCTCATGCTGAGCGTCAATGCAACAAGGCTGAGCGCCGTGCAGATCGAGCCGAGATGATGAATATGATGATCAGAAACTCCCACCATCACTCTCGATCGCCAGCTCGTTCTCCTCGCTCACGGCGTCCTCAATACCGCCATGATGTCCATTATGGTGATGGTGGTGGCTCTGTACAGTGGGCCTACTCTGATGACGGTGATCTTGGCCAAAATGATAGTCCTGGTACACATCGTATTGTTACTGCTGTCACAGACAGTGAGGAGGAACATCAGACTGCATCATTGTCTACCTCTACTAACTCTAAGGCTACTTCTAAAACTCCTGCAGCAAGTCAACTCAGCTTCGAGGTTTAGTTTTGTCAAAGTCTCTTTGGACGAGCCTGATTGTCAGGCCTTCTTTATTTGTCTTCAGATCTCTCCACTCCTTGATCACTGCTATGAGTCTACATTACCAGCCCCCACTTCGTACTACTATCATATTGTTCCTATTGTCTGGGATTGTTTATACCTGATATGGTTAATCAATACTATCTCTTAGGGGAACTAAGTATCAGATACAACAAGATGAAACCTACTAACACGATCATTTCGGCGCTGATCAGAAAAAAGCATGCTCTCAAAACTATTCCATAACCCTTCCTGTTCTCCTTCCCTCCAGATTGGCTCATATACAGAGCGGATTTGGTTGTACCCTATTGTACGAGAACGGAGGTTGTATAACCTTGCAACAGTCTCCAAGAGATCTCCACGTACTTCAGTGTAATTGATAGGAAGAGGAACACGTAGACGTCCAAAGGAGCCTTGGATGGCTCTCATACCCATTCAGCTGTCTGACGATATGAAAGAAGCTGCCGATCAAATCTCATAGCCTCCTCACGCTCATTGCTATCCCTTGGCAACTGTGTTCCAGATTTCATTGGAGCTTTAATCTTGCCAAGAATTTGATCAGTACCACGTGGAAATGCAGTATCAGTGACCAAATAGTAGTCAGGAGGAGTTGTTGTCCTTAAGCGCTCAAAAATTGGTTTTGCAACACGAGAATCATGCCAACTACCAGGACAGTTGAGGTTGCAGGCAATGATGTCACCTATATAAGAGTTGGTGGTTCAAGTTAGTTACAATGATGCTTGGACTGCAATTGATTCACAATGACAGATTTAATTGTGAATTAACATACCTCTTGAATCAAACGCAAAAACGCTACTTATAAAATGACCTTGTAGCCAGCCATTGAAGGTTGCATTCTCAATTTCTTGTTCGCGAGATTGTTGAATGGGTAAATTCAAACCATCCATTGAGCCAAATGCACCTATAAGAAGTGGGTGGCGTACACAAATACGTGCATTGTGTTCTTGAAATTCATCACCTTGAGGCCATTCAACTCGAGTAATGCACATCTCCCGAAGTGTGATGAGTAGAATTTGGAGTGAGAATTGGAAGTATCGTGTGACTGTGGAGGGAATGAGGGCGAAAATCTCACAAAGTGATACGTCATGCATTGTAGAGTTTAGGTGGTGTAATATAAGTCCCAAAGCACCACGAGCATCAAGAGATCGGCGGTTTAGGCGTGGTGCAGCTGTCGATGGAGCATCAGCTCGTGGGATGGGCATGGAATTCCACCGCTCCTCAAATCCGGAGGAGAGGATCAAATCAAATGTAGCAACATCGAAGCCCATTGTAGTGATGAACGCCCGGTCATTTTTGCTACTATTGAGAACTTGCCATGGCATACCTTCCCGTGGAGTTTTGAGGAGATCATCTCGTACAAGATATAGTCGGCGCTCATGGCGACACTCTGCACGGAGCCTTTCGGCTTCTCCCAGTCCATATACAACGAGTCCAGCTATGGCAATTGCCTCCTGCCTGCGCTCATCATCGGATCGCTGACGTTGCAACTCAACTATGGCTTGCCAGGTGAAAAATTCCTCGTATTCATCGGCCTCTTCATCCACCATCTGAATCTCCTGTTCCTCAAAGTCGTTAAGATCTTCTTCAGCCTCGGAATCCTCTACATCCTCCCCTCCTTGCTCCCTCTCACCCTCGTGATATTCATTTCCAGCCCATTGACCCTCTGTGTAGCTAATTTGGTTGTCCATCGATAACGAGATCTGCTGAATGATGGGAATGATAGCTGACAATCAACGTCTGGTATCTAGGTATATCTCAGACGACGGTTATGGTTTGGAAACATAAATATCAAATTTTTCAACTCCGCTCGCTTAAGGATTTAGAAAACAATCTATTGCTGTAAACGTTATGGAAAGTCACCCAGTGATGCAATTTTGATCTGTGCCAATGCGATGAATGATGATTGTTCCTTGCCGATGTCCGGTTCGGCTGCAATGCGAGAGGCTATGTAGCCATTTGATGTATCGAGGCCGAGCACTGTTGATGTTGGTTCAGGAGGGCAGTCCTGGGGCGGGTAAAGTGGCGGGGGGAGTAATGAGGGAATCGGTTGGTTGGTGGTAATGACGGCGTGAGATATGAGAGGATAAAAGTCGTTTGTCCTCAATTGTACGTAAAATGGCGCGTCAATGTGAACCACGTGAAGATCGGGTTTAGGCTCATTAGCCTTCAGAGCGATGATCAACATCAAGCTTTTCGACAGATCAGCATCGGGCCGGCGCATAACTGTGCAAAACTGTCGTATAACATGTGAATATGCTATAATGCATTAAACAACCTAACTTCGTATATAAATATAATCGCAGGATTCAATCATCATACTAATTAATCATCATCTCTCGTGTCCCAGAGATCAAACAACGGAGTACTCACCACTAGATGCAAAGGACCTGGCCAACAACTTGTAGATCCATTCGGCATCAGATACACATTCAGCTCCGTCTCGTGTACGACTGTCCGGAAGCCTGACATCCTACCCAATGCTCCCTCTGCGCGTCTCAAATTTTTCAATCTGAGAACAACTCTAAGAGCCTCCACGATGATCTGTTCACCGAATGCCGCAATGGGCCCGCTAAAGAATTCATTTCCCAAGATCCGATATGACGTTCGCTGCCGCCGTGGATCAATCTCCACAGGCTCCGGGAATTGTGCGGGCTAAGAATCTCCTGCATCAGATCAACTTCGCACAGATGGTCGAGAATTTACATCAAGGTTAGCGTTCTTGAAACTGATCCACAATCTATCTCCCGCGTGGACATTCAGAGGCGACATATCCTGTCCTTGAGGGATTTGCGCGTCTGCCGTGACCTCTCGCCATACATTACTTATTCGAGGATTGAATCCTGCCCATCGTCAGCAAAAAAAGGTTGAGAAGTTAAGTCGTACGTACGAAGGGCTTCTCGTGCGTAACCAAGTAGTACCTCACCACTTTCCGCGTCATCCAGTTGTAACAGCTCCAAAATATGGTGACGTTCCCTCTCTTGCTCGCCTTCCAGGTAAAATTCAACGGCATGCACAGCAGCTTTTACCACCATTAGTAGAGTAGAGTAGTGCGCTCCAATCCAACGATACGTACCTTGGGCAACACTCACAGAGCAGCTGACAGCTATATCCAACACGATAGTAATCAACTCTTCAAGCGGTTTGTTGCTGGACGCCAGTGCATTGAACAGTTCATAACTCGGCTGGACATCATCCTCAGCTGTTTTCTGTCCCGGGAAGAATCTCTCCATGAACGCTCTCTGGGCACATCATGAGCATCCGAATGGGTCATATTCGAAGCGAGGGGACATACAGGTGACAAGACAGGTTTGAGTGCCAAGATTTCCTTTGCCACAAGACCCAAAATAACGTGGCTAGGTCGAACACTTTGACGCAGAATGAAACCATTGTCAGTATCTTCAATGCTCGGGTATTTGAGTCTGTAAATGTATCTAGAAACTTCCGGGCCGGTGCAATCATCAAATACTCACGAATACTATGAAAGAACCGTCAGCCTTGCTCATGGGTTGAGGAATATCGGACTCACAAGCTTGGACAGAATGTCATATAATTCGTTTTCGGTAAATAGTCCCTCTGGAAATGCATCCGTCTTTAGAGTGATACCGAACTACGGATAGCGTCAAGCATGGACAAACGAAACATATTTAGTGCTTACCAAGTGCTCAGCCACCCATTCAACTGACGCCGCATTGATCACATCGTGAACAATATCGATCGTTGTGCCCTTGATGCCGCCATATTTCCACGCCCGTTCTTTTATTTTCCTCATCATACTTTCACGGAACCATTCACCGTGGTTCTGCAGGGCATCCTTATTCGGAAACAGTATCTCGAGTACCTGCGAACAAGTTTACAATCGGGTTGAATCTTACATATTCCATTCAATACACACCCAATACTTGTCTGGAGCCTTACACCTACGATATTTCAGTAATTGAATCACGGCAACGGAATTCTCTTACTCAATGCCTGATTCAATGGACAGCATGAATTCTTGGCTGTCCTGGGTGATCTTAAATTCGTACATCGGAGGAAAGATCTTCGCATCACTGATAACATGTTTGATCGACGTAAATTCGTCCAAAATCTTGGGAACAAGCGCAGCCGTTGGTCGACCAAACAAATACCTATCGGCAATCCCTTGCCTTGTCAAGGTGTCCTTCATACTTTGAGGTGTCGAGAAAGGGAAGCAACCATATACCGAATTCTGTGTTGGAATATTCATGATGAATCTCAATCCGATCTTGGAAGCAGCGACTTACATATGGATAATACCGCCGAAGATGGCGCGAGAGTAGTTTTGAGACTGGAAACAGCTTTCGATACATCCGTCATCAACAACAAGAAGGCTTACGTTGTCCCCCCGAATTCATACTGCTAGATATGTCTCGTTGGCAATCCAAGTAACCCCACGATGTCAGACCCCGTGCTAAACAAGAAAATCAATTGAAGTTCGTTCAATGCGTGGAGCCTTACGATTAAACTCGGTTGTGTAGAACCTGTCTGCCTGTATGAGTCTAACAGCGTCGGCCAATAGAGCTTTGGTCATCTACTGAGCCAATCAATGAGTAGGCAGAGCCTGCAACAGGGTAGGCCGCACTGTATATCCGCAAGAATATGGCGAATCGGATGATGCTTCGCATTGCAAGCCAGGCTGAAAAAGACGAGGATAAGATGACCGTACTTCTTCAATGCGCTAGCTAACTCACATAGAGTTCCAAATTATCAATATGACTGTACAATCTACGTGCAGTGCTCTGGACAACCGACGTCAAAAAGCGAAGTGAGATACCAAATCGCCGACTTACCGAAATAACAGGATCCGAGCACCACTCTTCAAACGTTGCAAACGCTATTCAACGTTAGATCCTCGTTACCAAAAAACAAACCAACAGAGTACATGCGTTTCAGTCCCAGATGAGCTCTAAACTCATTCAACGAACAAACACCCCAAGAACGCGACTGCTCGATAGCTAGGATTTCTGCAGACCGAAATACTGCCGCAATGCCTCGTGCGCGGAAGGCACCTGCAGGACTCTCAGCAGCTTCCAGGAATACGCTTACGAGCTCGTCATCGTCGAACCTTCCATCAAGGCCACGCGACAGCCTCACCAAATAATCAAACCTCAGCGCCGCTGCACATGGGATGGGAACAGACACAAAAAATGCGTACCTAGCAAAAGATCTCTTTCTCGGCTCGTCATTCAGCGTAGATTGATTCTCCCGCACCGCCCTTTCCAGTTCATCAGATGTGACCCGGTCAAAAGACTTGCGCTTGAACAGCTGGTTGAACTGTTCTTCTGTCCACTTTAGGTCGGCTTGCGATACACTGGCGTGCCACTATCTTGGGTGATCAGAAGGAATATTGCCCCATCAAACGACTGTCACACCCTATATAACAGACTGAACTCGACACTGGAATGGGCCCCATGCGAGCGTTCTTTGGCGGCTTGTCTTCTCAATTGAGATAACTGGACAAACGTCAATGGAAGCAATAACGGAGAGAATATAATCGCACATCAATCCCGCCACTTCTTGTCCAATTCCCGTCATCTGAGAGCCCTAGGTATGCCGGAAGATGATCTGATAGCATCACGCTCAAGAAATGTCCGGAGCTTAATACCTTGACGTGAAAATCGGTTAACGAGGAGTGAAAACGAACGCACTTGATTAGTCGTGCGGTTTGGAATATTTCTTCGTCCTGTTTCGCTCTGAATGTTTCGTCCGTTGGAGGAGGGTCTTTCCATATTTTACGTTCATTAATGCTCAGTAGGCGCTCTGCTATGTACTGTTATTATGATGGGATAAGCGTCTCACCATCGTTATAATAAAATACGACTTGCGTTGTGATTCCGACTGAAGATAACCAATAGCGCGATCATAGCAGGGGTTGCAAATGTTAACCTGTCCTCCGCAAAGGTATCTGGATAAAGTAGACCTCGGCCAGATTCTTTATCTCTGATCTGTTTTTGGCTCGCGTCATCTGTAACGGGGCCAAAATTTAGGAAAATGACAACTAAGGATGTATCGAGCCTACCTGATCCATACAGCGGGCTCAGATCGAGGTACGAGCTCGTCAAATTAATGTCCCAATCGTCAAAGTTCGTGTTGTATAGAGAGTACCTATCAGAAAGTATCAGCGGCCTGAATGTCGCCGTGCTAAAACAAAGGCAGACGTACGTCACCAGTTGTGCAAAAGCATAGGTGAGGCTCGACGCTCCCGATGGATGCACTCGTTTCTGCGGCGTATTTCTGCTTTAAGACGATCGGCACGGCGTGGTCAAAACAACAGAACTCACGTCACGCGCTTTGAGCAAGGTGTCGAAAACGAGACCTGGCTCGGGCAACGCTGCAAACTGGTGCTCACTCGGTACGTTGCGCGCGTACGGCATTCCGGCACGTCCTATTTCGGGGTAGAGAACATTGTTGGTTCCACCGTCAGATTGGCGATGAGCGTATTTGGAACCGACGAATGAACATGGGAGCTATTTTCATTCCCGTGAGTTTGCGTGCATATGGCGATGGAAGGGACCTACGTTAGGTAGCGTCGGATAGAGTGGGTCTAGGGTTTTCGAGTTGGTCGTCTTCTTCCTGAAGAGCGCCGAGGCGGATGAGGAGGGCGAGGAAGCGATTTTGGCTGACGACATGGCAGGAATGATAGTGGCCGATGGCTGTGCGGCAGCGGTTTCGCTCTGATTGAGGGGTGCATTGGCAAGGGAATGAGATTGATGCATCAATGATACATTGATAGGAAATGGAAAGAGATACACACGCTGCTCAGGTCTTCCGGTTCGGGGGAATGCCGTTGGTTGGGTGGAGGTAGGTCCTGTGCCCCCTCGGGATCTGTCTTTCCGCGTGTCAGGTATATATGGACGTGACCAAGATGTGCGCGAGATGTACTTGGATTACAAAAGCAGGCGTTGGCGGTTCCGAATCGACCTGAACAAACATGATTTGGGATGCGGTTCGAGGATAGATAATTACTTGCATCATGAACCACGATTTTCAACAACGGAGCCTCCGTGCCAGACCCAGGAACACCAGGTTTGACCCCTTCGTCAAAAGACGGCGTGGATTGTACCCTTCGTGGCTGTGGGTGGGAGTCTCTCAAGGACGGTGTTCGGAATTGCTGCTGTCTGGGCGACATGAGGAATCGGTTTGCAAAGCTTGAGAGCGTTGGCGTGGATGACATGAAGGGAGTTTGTGCAAATAGGACGGGACGCCATCAGTAACAAGTGATGGCGGCGATGCACCGAGCAACGCTGGCACCATTACTAGTACTACACCGCCAACGTACGTATGAATCATGAAAATGTGATATCTTAATCTGCTGTATGCTGCCATCCGTCAATCCGTGAATACGTATGACCTTGATCCTGCCTAAACCAACCACCCCAAGGTCTGGACCATCAGCCCAACTTTGTTGGGATCTTGATGCGCGAAGAGGAAATGATCCATACTCCTTTTTGCTTCCGCGTAGAAACGTCTCACATTTAAAGGTACAGCACCACAAAGGACTGGCTACGATGCGTTCTGCGCCCCCATATGTAGTATAGAAGCCGGAAAGAATCAATGGAGGCTAAAACAAATAAAAGAAACTGGAATGTACAACATCGGAAAGCAACAACGTGGACATGGATCACTGTGACCCGTGACTCGACTGTTTTCTGACATGAAAAAGTCGAGTTCGGTCGTTTTGGCATAGAGTTGGCTGAAAACAATTTTGACGGAATCGATAGGTAGATTTTCAACCGTTGTTTTTCAGTGTTTTAAGTATCAAAATTGAGGGTAGATTTTCAACCGTTGCTTTTCAGCATTTTATGTACCAAAATTCAGAAGTGTGAAATAGTACTATATATTTTATTCTACGACGCCATGTTTTAGCTAGATATTAGATATCATACAATGGGTGTTTACGATGCCGCGAGGATGGTCTCTGTTGGCAGCGCGATTGATAGAATAATCGTCGTCCTCATCGTCATCCCAGTCGGCGGCGCGAAGTGTGAAGACGGGGCGGTAAATAGAGCGGATGTCGCCCTCGTTCTCGTCTTCTGAATGGCTACGGTCGTCGTCCCAGCAGGCGGCGCGAAGGATGAAGACGGGGCGGTCGATGTCGCCCTCGTTCTCGTCTTCTGAATGGCTACGGTCGTCATCCCAGCAGGCGGCGCGAAGGATGAAGACGGGGCGGTCGATGTCGCCCTCGTTCTCGTCTTCTGAATGGCTACGGTCGTTGTCCCAGCAGGCGGCGCGAAGGATGAAGACGGAACGGTCGATGTCGCCCTCGTTCTCGTCTTCTGAATGGCTACGGTCGTCGTCCCAGCAGGCGGCGCGAAGGATGAAGGCGGTGCGATTGATATGGTTCAAGTTTTCGCCGACGGGCACTGTTTCCATGTCCTGTCAAGGAAGGAATAAACTAATATTTGAGAAAAAAGAAGATATACTTACCTGTCTTTCGAGGTAGACAATAGTATTATTGAGCTTAGTAGATAACAAACGAGTGCATACGAACAATTTGGACGGTCTTGGAAGGATGGTCACAAAATTCTCTAGTCAATGCACCAAATGAACGACAGCGGTTCTTGAAAACACACATGACAGAGACAGATAACATCTTGGAGATACTATTATGGCTGGAGAGCGGGCAATGGAAGAATCGTCAAGATGCAAATCTGCAAGGCTCAGAAACAGCTTTTGTTCATCCAAATATGCGATCCGCTCACCAACGGGTGCATAAATACTTCCCTTCGAACTTTGTTTTGTGGGACAAGGAAATATATCACGCTCTCCAGATTGAGAAGCCGATCCCCACATGGGATCATTGGAAGTTGACTTTAACCTACCATCTCATTGTTCATGTTCCTCATTGCTTTCTGTGTAGCATGTCCGTCCTCGGACTCATGAGGACAGTCGCATCGCAGAATGACCTGTGCGAGATATATGACATCCACACCCTGGGCACGGAAATCGGAGGTACTCGCCTCAGCCAGTTCCATTCCATCTCCCTCGTTCTCCTGTCCGGCCATGCTCTGATTGAGATATTGGGGTTTAAAATATCCTGGTCCTACTTGTCCTGCGCACCAGTATACTGCCTCATCACGTTCGGGGCTGTTTGTCCACGGTATGACGTGCAAGCTCAACGTCATGCAGTTTGTGCCTTGGTACTAGCGTTGCGTTAGACATTGATTCTCCGTCAATAGATTGCAAACCCATACCCTGGATCATATTAAAATGATAAGATAAGAGATTGCGGTTTCTATATTGAGGTGAAAACGTGATGGACGACCTTAAATATATCAATCAGCGCTACTTTAAATAGCGTTTGGCGAGCTTGTCAAGTCCTTCATCATTTCTCTTGTCCCCTCTCCTTGGGCCGTCTGTTGCATTAGCCGATAAACATCAATAACATTTTACTTACCGCTGAGATTTGTCAGTAATTGATAGGTAATGCATTTTCAACTAGATCAGTACTGATCAGGCGTTGGAAGGCATCAATGACTTATTTTAATGCGCAAGCCTTGCTAAAATCCAATAGGCTGAATGGTGAGTTACGACCGCATAAGGATCTTTTTAATTCTTACCAGACCAAGATCCTTTGGGTCCCTTCGATGGCAAGGTTGCTGCAGTAATAGGCGATTGGCTTATCACAACGCCCAATCAGGACGTCATATGGCACCCTCCATGGGATAAGCGCAGTGTTCGCTTGCGTGCCGATGTTAGGTATGGCTTTGATGACCCGACGCTGTGGCCTCAAGCCTATGTCATTCAATATCCCCATCTCGGCGCCATCCCGCGAAAACCTAATGATCCCAATGATCCGCTCTCTATCATGTGGTGGAATCCCACGGAATCTGACTTCAGTCGTTCTTCGAATGACCTGGTCGATGGCCTTGGCCAACTTTCCAAAAATATGTGCGAGAAGTTCGATGCTTACAGGCGAGAGCTAGTACATAAGATCGATGGATATAAAGCAGAGACAACTCACCAAATTATTATCTTCTCTCTATTAGCAAAGCCATGAGTCATGCTGGAATCCGTCTAGGATGTATACCTTCCTCGTTCCAAGAAATGAAGTTTGGTGTAACTGAATTCCAACGATACTATCTCGAAACGCTCGGCCTTCTTGACTACCTGGAGGTGTACAAGCCCCGTATGGATGGGGCGGCTACTCGTACTTCAACTTCCGGCGCAGATTCTCGCGTTGGTATTTTTACTCACAGTGCCCGGGTGGGGCAGGAGTTTTACGATGCTGGTCTACCAGTTTGGTTCATCAGGGAGACGAAGACGTTAATTGAAAATCCAAACACTGACATAACTGTTCTGAAGCTTGTCGAGGCCCAGAAACCAGAGCAATTCCTAGTTGTAACTGAAAGTATACCGCCATTCCCCGTTGTTTATAGGGGACATACGAACTCACCGCAGAAATATGCATCTATGCATGCCTTTTCGAGGACTTGGATGGTCTACCGAGATCCCTTCAGCAGCGAACGTCCGCAGGACATTGAGAACCCAACAGATCCATTCTACTCGCACGGCAGACCAGCGAGGGAATCAGTGACTATCCCTATGTTGGAGCTGATGAAAGAGCGCTTACCTAGCTCTAATGCATCGGTCTCACCTTCAGGTCTGCTGACTCCAGGCGTAACTCGGTCTCAAAACCGTAAGACATTCACGTATCTGCTGTTTCATCATGCTCAACGAATGCTAGCCACTCGACCTCCCACACATGTTTCAGTGGGACGGGACAAGTTTGCAGATCCCGACAGCCCTCTCCTTCCACCTGCGGCGCCGGTATGGGCGAGCGCTTTGAAGGCCGTTGACCGGTCACCCCAGCGCATCAAGAAAGATGCACCCAAGAAAGTATATGCCTCACCCGAGCCGGCACTTTTTGTGACACCATCTAATGATCAAAAGAAGATCAGCTACTTGATGACATGGATCAAATGCCGACCTGGATGGATGTGGCGCCTAGAGTCACAGGCAAACGTGGCTGTCTCAGCCCAAACATGGCGAGACTTCCTTGGAATGAATTTTAATCAGGCAGCTAATCCCCAGACGGCTGCGGGGCAAAGACGTGAGTTGATGAAAAAATTGATGAGTGATACATTGGACACACCCGGTTTATCATATTCCTCGGGTCCTGGCAGCAAAGTCGTACTTTGGCGAGGGCAGCAACTCGCCGATAATGTGATGCCGCCATTGAAAGTTGTGCATGAAGTCCTTTGGGAGCTTTACGAGCTCAACTTCCGTTACGAATTTTTTGCGTTAGATCGGCGCTTATCGCAGGATCACAATCAGCAGAACATAACTGCCTGTTTCCCTGGGTCAGATGGTGGTCTAACCTTCATCATATCAACAACAAATAACAGACTAGTCGCTGATGATTGGCGTACTCGCCTTCGTTATATCCGTGCTCTTGTTCAAGTCATGAAAAATTGGGATGTTCCCCATTTCCCCGCAGCCTTTCAGATAGCCGATCACAGATCAGCATCAATTACGGAGCAGCAAGCGATGGAATTGGAGCGCGCTGCTGCAAGCTTCTATGCTCAACAATTTTTTGATCACTTTGGCCGTGCACCTATTGTTCCTCATCGACTCAATTGATGTAGTAGTAGCATCAATGAATAAATACATTGTTCTGACGCCGAGTACGTGTAGACACCCTAAGCGTGTGATATGGGGGCTCTATCAAGTATTGCCCAACATCCGCGATCCTGGATTCTTCCAACGACGCATTCAATGGTATTGAGATCTACTGCAAAAAGGGGTCCCATCTCTTTGTAAAATGTTATATTGTTGTTGCCGGGCATTTTGATGACTTTGATGGATTTAACAATGGCTAACAGTATAGTTCTGGCTTCTTCAGGCATTTTAATAGCAAGAACGCGAAGGAGTTGACCATAGAACGTGTGCATCTCCAACTCGACATTCTTATTTCTGAAACGCCTGTTCTTATCGAGATATTGATAATACTTAGATGCATCGTTAGATCGCAAATGATAACTTGATAAAAAGTGGACATACCCGGATAAACGAGGCATCTCGCATATTTTCCTGAGGCCCGGTGAGATCACGGGCATGCATAGTATCGCCTCCATCACACGCGACGCTTTCCGAATTGAAGAACCTCAGTGTCTTGCGGAAACCATTTTTCCACAGTCTGCATTGAGCAATCGCTAAGGGTTGCAAGTGTAGCAATGACCTTGGTATATATGTTTCTCGGAAGTTGAGATCGCCTTTGCGGTGGCTTCAAAACATATAGAGCATCTTAACGTGAAATTAGAAATACGCGAAACATTTATTGTTTTGTTCGCTTACATCCGTCATAGACTTCTCCAGTATGGCCATCCCGATCCCGCCTTGTGCCGAACAACGGTTCGTCACCCAAATCATAACGAAATTTGAGCTGAGCTAACTGAGCAGATGCCACCGCATAGTTGTTGATCCCAATATACGGATAGCGTCGATTCTTAATGTGTCTCACTACGTCGCCGCAGTACCGTTCCATTGGATATGCCCAGTTGGTCCAAACAGGGCCGTTAGCTCTAATATTTGACCCAATATGCAAGAGCGCGTGGACCGTCAGGGGACAGGCTGGTAATCGCAGAGCCTCAAATTGCAATAGAGACTGGATGCATGGATACATTAGCCGCTGTCTGAAGTCGTTACTTCCATTACTCACCGTTCATAATCCTGCACCATGTAATGAAACCATTCTCAATTTCCACCAGCTTTTCGCTGGCAACTCAAACTCAAGCATAGCCAAGTAAATGATGCAAGTTGAGAAATGTTCATAATATCTTTCATCAGGAAATTGCCACGGAGCACAACCGGTGCAATGTACATTGCCACATTGACCAATTTTCGCTGTGAGTTGTCCACGTTGAGTTGATATGTTTGGAACACGACTTCCGAATGTTACGGATGATGCCTCGTCGTGTTCGTTCTAAGTCAACAGCGACAAGCAGAGTCTCGGTCCGCTCCCAGCCACTGGACAAAGAGTTCAGACGCTAAGTCAAACGATGACGAAGGTCTGAAAGCGACGAGAAGGAAGAGCGTCGAAGTCGATCGAAGTTGAGAGCAAAACTCGTCTAAGTTGGAACTGAGGTTACTCTACTGTACATGGGTTTATATACGATTAGAGAACAAGGGAAGCTATAAGGGAATGAAGCAGTAACTACCTAAGAAAGGAAACGTTAAGGTAATTATAAAAGGAGATAACGTCCAGGCTGTACACTGCGCAGTACGAGGGAAAATGATGAAACGAAACGGTCCGCTGAGACAAGAGACTCGAACGAGGAGGAAACTGTAACATTACCCCCTTCGTATGCGAGAAGTCGCCGACTTCTACCATGCTGTTGTCCATGCGTGATCCTGCCGTGACTCGAGCCAGGTGACGACGTTGCCCAAGTCAGCTGCTGCTGTCTCTGCTCGCCATTGAAGGCTACGAACTGCTAACTGCAGTTGTTTTGCCTGCGCTAGTGCTGAATCTCGCTCTTCGAGAGTGAGGGAATGGGGGTCGGTGGTGATGGTGAGCCCCGTGACAAAGTCCAAGGGTTCGGCGAATTCATTGTAAAGGACGAGTATTTCGGCGAGCTTGTCACTGACATTTTGAAGCATTGCGTTGCGAGGGCGGACGACGATGGGAGGTGTGGTGACGGCGGCGATGGGTTCTACAAGTTCTGCAGGGTGTTCGTGTAATGCGGGGAGGTCGGCGAAATCGAAGTCGTCGATGGTGATGGTGGTCTCGACGAAGACTTCGAGAGGGAAGTCATGGGGCGGCGGCGACGAAGGGGAGAGAGGAGGTCGACGGGTTCAATATAATAATGGCCACATGCAGTGACCAACAAGGCGAAGGCGAGGGCGGCGAAGTAAGCGATGATGGTGAACGAAGACATGTTTAACTGTTGTGAAGTTGGGGATCCGATGTTTACTCGAAGGTGTCTTTTATCCTTAGTTGAATATTTCGTCATCCCAATTGATTGTTCGGAGTTCCCCATTTGCCGATCGATAAGTGAATGTGGATGCTCTGGTGCTGGGAGCATATTCGAGTTCTTCATCAGATTCTTCTGATTCGCTTAGCTCGTCCCTGGTAGTGGTGGAAACTTCGTTCTCGTGATCCGTATCTGATTCAGGGATAGGACTTTGTGGCTCGATACTTTCGGGTGAATTGGGTGTAGTGGGTCCACTGGTATCGTCGAACGCGTCTAAGAAGTTGAGACTTTCAAGAACTCTATTGAGATTCGATGCCGCGTCAGGGATTCGTTGCATGGTAGTCCATCTAAGAATCGCTATTTCTTTACTCGCTTCTGCCAATTGTTTAGCGAAGTCAAAGGTTATGGGATCCTCTCGACGAAGGGCGGCCTCGGTATACACATTGTATGTGTGGTTTAAGGGTCTATTAGGCGACGGAGGTAAGATGACATTGCGATTGGATATGGTGGTAATTCGTCCGGATCGAACGTAAGATCCATATATTTTGGAAGATAGTGTAATCGAGCGTTGAATGGGATTTCAACATGTCCCTGTGGGTGCATTACGTGTCCGTTAAAAAGTCTGGGAGTTTTATAGGCGATTAATCGGGTTGCTAGGGTTCGAATGAAATTGACTAGCCGCGGCGGTTCTAGGGGGATGATTGGCGGATGGAGAATGGGAAAGGTGACAATTCGTCCTTTGAAGCTTTCATAGGGTTTTGGGGAATATCGTCCTCTGGTAGAACAATATCTTTTCGTATAACGAATGTTTTGCTTAAGAGTTTGGCGGTTGCGATAGCGAGACATGCGGTTTCATAGTTGTCTTCTGAGTTTATATGCTTGTAATACGTCCGCAGCATTGCTTAGATTGCGTTCGGGTTCCCAGGAGTTGTCATTCGGGCCGTATCCCTTCCATTTAACCAAATACTGATATCCTGCTCCGCGTTTTCGATGTGTGAGAATCGCTTCGACTTCGAACTCTTCTTGTCCATTTACTAAATCAGGGGGTGGAGTCGTGTAGTTCGGTCCATGTGTTTCAGTTTCTCTATATGGCATAAGGAGTGATGTGTGAAAGACTGGGTGAATGCGCCATTGTTTTGGTAACTTGAGCTTATACGTTACTGGTCCTAGGACTTGTTCGATTAGAAAGGGTCCTTCTCGTTTAGGCGCCAGTTTCCTGGATTGATATGGTATACTGAGATTCCTATTTTCGAGCCATACTTTGTCTCCTTGTACGAATTTAATTGCCTTGTCCCTGACTCGTCGTGCAACCATCTGTCTTGCTAGTTCGTGTGCTGCCAGTGCTTCTTCCCTAGCTTTTCGTAATAATTGTAAACGTTCCTCGGCAGCAGGTGTTGTCATCTTTTGTACCGCAGTTGGTAGTGCGACCGGGTTCGTTCCATACATGAGCTGGAACAGGGATGCTTTAACTGAGTCATGATGTCGGTTATTGTGAGCGAATTCGGCGATTGGGAGTAGTTGTTTCCATTTATGAGGTTCGTTTGCGCAGAATATTCGAAGGTATACTTCTAGTTCTTGATTAACACGTTCTGTCTCTCCATCGGTCCGTGGATGATAGGCTGTGCTCATTCTATGATCAATTCCTAGCGTTTTTCTGATTTCCTGGAAGACTTTAGCCGAAAACTGAGGTCCTCGATCCGAAATAAGTATATCTGGTAGTCCGAAGCGTTTAAATACTTCTGAAATGTAAAGATCGGCTGTTCCTAAAGCGTCGATGGTTTTCTTGCAAGGAGTAAAAATTACCCCCTTCGTAAGACCATGGTCCACCGTGACCAGAATCGAATCATATCCGTCCGCAATGGGTAGATCTGTGATAAAATCTAGTGTGACTTGCTGGAATGGACGAGTCGCCTTCGATCCAATGGGTAGAAGAGCCGGTGTGTTGGGGTGAGTATTCACTTTCATCTGTTGGCAAGTGGCGCAACCTGTGATCCATTCTTTGACGTGTCTATACATTCCTGGCCACCAGTAATCGCGTTGTAGTAGCTCGAGGGTTTTCATGCGTCCTGGATGGCCCCGAAGTGAGCGATTCATGAACTGATTTGACAATCTGTGTCCTAAGCGTTCCATTATCTGGGATGTATGCTCTATCAATATATCGAATGATTCCGTCGACAAACGCCCAATCCTGGAGCTTGGATTTAATTGGTGGGGCGCGTTGGGTTTCGATAACTTCGATGATGGTGCGCCCCAAAGTTGTCGAGCAACGTAGCATCTCTAATTTCTTGGGCTAGGTCTGTAGCTATGAGGCGAATGAACTTGTTGTCCGGTAGCATTGTCACATCGTCTTGAGCATCTTCGCCTTTCATATGGTCAGGTCGACGAGAAAGAGCATCCGCTTCGAACATTTTAGTGCCAGGTACATGTTCGATTTTTAAGTCGAATTCTGAGAGCATCATGGACCATCGTGCTTGTCGAGGAGTTAACCGTTGGGGCGACCGATAGAATAACAGATTTTTATGGTCGCAGTGAACTACTATGGGGTGTGGTGATCCGTGAAGTAAATGTCGCCATGCCTGTAGTCCTTTAATGATGGCTAGTAGTTCTCGATCGTAAATCTGGTAATTCCGTTCTGTAAGTGTCAAGGCATGCGAAATAAATCCACATGGATGAAGTATCCCAGTTGCATCTGCCTGTTTAAGCACTGCTCCAGTAGCTTTGTTCGAAGCGTCCGTCTGAAGAATAAATGGTCGAGTGGGGTCAGGCATGCGTAAAACGGGCATGGAGGAGAACTTCGTTTTGAGCTCTTCGAACGCTGTCTGACAAATGGTCGTCCAATCAAAGAGTAGATCTTTCTTTGTTAGATCTGTCAATGGTTTTGCTATGGCGGCAAAGTTGCCGATGAATCTTCGATAAAAGTTTCCGAATCCAAGGAAGGATCTGACTTGTTTAACCGTAGTTGGTGTTGGCCAGTCGCGAATTCCTGCAAGTTTAACAGGATCCATTCGAATGTGTCCGGGTGTGATGATCATTCCAAGAAATTCGACTTCTTGAACGCAAAATTTGCATTTCTCAAGTTTCAAGAATAAGTCATTATCCTGTAGGCGATTCAAAACGCGTTCTGTGCGCTCTCGCATTTCTTCTTTCGTTTTTGCGCAGATCAAGATATCATCCATGTAGATGATAAGCCATCCTTCGTTTATCATATCCTGGAAGTATTCGTTCATCATCATTTGGAATGTGGACGGAGAGTTGCAAAGACCAAAGAACATGACTGTTGGTTCGTATAATCCTCGATTGGTTATAAACGCCGCTTTCCATTCATCACCCTCTTTAATTCGAACGTTGTTATATCCCCAACGTAGGTCGAGCTTGGTGAAGTAATTCGCGCCTTCGAGCTTTGTCATTAAATCAGAGACTAAGGGTAGTGGGTAGGCATTTTTAATCGTCCATTCATTCAGGTACCGGTAATCCTGGCAAGGTCGAAGAGCGCCACTTTCCTTCTTTGAGACGAAGAAAAATGGTGATGCTTGTGGTGATTTAGATGGCCGAATGTATCCTTTATCGAGTTGTTCCTTGATCCATTCATCGAGGGTCGACTGTTCTTTTAGTGATAACGGGTAGATTTTGTTAACTTTTGGCGTGAATCCTGTTTTAAGTTCGATTGCATGATCCCATGGGCGAGAAGATGGGAAACGTTCTGACGCTTTCTTCTCGAAGGTGGAGTGCCAGGGCGTATATTCGGAAGGTAGCACTATTGGCGCTTCGTCTCTCTTTGCCTGATGTTCGAGTGCTTGTGATGCCGAAGTTTTCACTCTGATCCAATATTCGTCTTCTCCCCATTGTCGATTGTCTAATGCCATGCGCCAGATAGGTTTGGTGTCTTCTGAATCATCGTCCATTTGGAGGGTTTTCTTTCGCCAATCAATCGTAGGGTTATGTTGTTCTAACCATGGTATTCCAAAGATTATCGCCTGATCTCCTAGATTGGTGATCCATAGCCAGTTGTTATATGTCTTCCCTTCAATAGAGTAGGTGAGACAAGTGCGATGAGTGATTAATCCATTCTGATTGATTGTCCCATCAGCGTTCTTGACTCTAATCGGTTGTTTTAATGATTCTTTAGGTAGATCTTTCGATATTCGTTCGTCAATGAAGTTTCCTTCTGCTCCACAATCAATGAGGGCGGATATTTCAGCGGGTTTATGGGTCGTTTGCACAGTAATGGAAATTCGTTTGTTATTATTCGAATTTACAATTACAGAGTCGAGTGCTAACTGTTCAATGGTACTGGAGGCGTCAACCGCTTTCTGGCGTCTCCTTCTTAAAAACCCTCGGATTCGAGCTCCTGGAGGGTATTCTCGCGTTCCCTCATCTGGAAGATCTTTCAATAGCGCCCTAATGCGTTGGGCGGTTGATTCGTTCGAGGTCGTTTCCTCTATTGCTCTGATCGATCGATTCTGTGGGGAGGAGGACTTGTAGGACGTCGTTTGGGCGTTCCCCTTGTTTGGGCAATCCCTGGATATGTGCCCCTGTGTTCCACATCTGAAACACTTGCCGGTTTTTCGGTATTCCTCCTTTTGGGCATCTGAAAGACGTCCTGTGCTTACAGCATTAATTCCCCTTGATCCTGATGCGGAAAGGCTTCGTGTTTCGATTAAATTTGAAACGCCCTTTCGTTTCTCCTGTTCCAGATGATCGGTTCATCAATTTCATGGTTTCCCAAGCATTGTGCAAGCGTTCTGCAGCGTTGTAAGCTGTCTCCATGCTGACGACTGCAGGGTTTTCGATGATCTTTGCTGCTACCGATGTAGGGAGTCCTTTACAGAAGTAGATGCGCTGCGCCATGAACCCTGTGATTCCGGTGGAGTGTATGAGCGATCGGAATTTCTGAATATAGGCAGGGATGTCGATATCTCCGCCCACTTTGACTTTATCTAGATCATTCAGGGTCCTGGCTGCGCTGTCTGATTCTCCCCAGTCGCTCAAGAATCGTCGTCTGAAGCTGGGGTAGTTTTCCCAAGAAAGTGTGTATGCGCTTTCTGCTGTTTTTCCTTTGGTCGCTTCTGCTGCTTCCAGTTCTCCTCGAAGATTGGCTTTCCAATCGTCTAGTTCTTCCCCTAGGTGAAGGAGAACATACTTGATTCGCTTTTTCGATGTTTCGAAGCGCCCTTCATCTAGATCGAATACATCATCAAATGTGTTGATGAAATGTTTCGCTTTAGAACGCTGTCCTTTGAATTCCTTAATGGAGATTCCCTTTATTCCTTTCGGGGCTTCTTCCTTATCAGTTGACATGTCTTTCTGTTTCGGCTCTGGTGTTTCAGGTTTTGGGTCCTGTGTTCCGGGTTCTGGTTTCGGTTCTGTGCCTTGTTTCGAACTTTCTCCTTGTTTCGATTCGTCCCCAAAGGCTAGATCTATCTCGATCTGTTGTTGTTCTTTATATTCGTTCCACTTGGCTAGTGTCTCCTCGTCTAGTGCAAGGAAGGTGAAATCTCCGAGTTCTTCGTTGACTCGAAACTCGTGCCACCAAGTGAGTTCAGGTTCGGTGTTTGGGGCTAGGAATAACTGATTGTTTTCCTCGTTCGCTTCGTTATACCAGTGAATCCAAATTTCTCCTGGTAATTCTTTGTTGGGGTTCCCTTCCTGGTATTCTCCTTCGAAGAGTTCGTCAGAGACCGGTAGGTTCTTTCTCTTTGTTCCTGAAACGTAGCACCAGACTTTGTGTGTCGTAGAAAAGTAGACTTCTCTTCGATTAAGGTAGTACTTCTGTCTGTAACGAACAGAGTCGTTCGGGGGTCTGATCTGGGAGTTCCTGGTATCAATGATGTCTGGCTAGTGACGATGCACTGAGCGGTTCCTGAGTTCCAACTTGTGTTACGGACGATGCCCTCGTCGTGGTTCGTTCTAAGTCAACAGCGACAAGCAGAGTCTCGGTCCGCTCCCAGCCACTGGACAAAGAGTTCAGACGCTAAGTCAAACGATGACGAAGGTCTTGAAAGCGACGAGAAGGAAGAGCGTCGAAGTCGATCGAAGTTGAGAGCAAAACTTGTCTAAGTTGGAACTGAGGTTACTCTACTGTACATGGGGTTTATATACGATCTAGAGAACAAGGGAAGCTATAAGGGGAATGAAGCAATAACTACCTAAGAAAGGAAACGTTAAGGTAATTATAAAAGGAGATAACGTCCAGGCTGTACACTGCGCAGTACGAGGGAAAATGATGAAACGAAACGGTCCGCTGAGACAAGAGACTCGAACAAGGAGGAAACTGTAACACCAAATGCTGAAGGGATCGTATCTCCAGCTTTGGCAGAAATGCAACCAATATCCTTCCACACCTGATCGCTTAACCTGTAACCCATCTCTTCGTGTGATATCTCTTTGAAACTTCCCGTCCAAAATAGGACGAGATTTGGGATAAGATTTTCCCATATAAGATGCATGAAATCAAACGGAAATGAAGCGGGAAATGACAGAGAATTCAGACTACTGAGAAGCGGGATGCCCTTGATGCCAAATTTCGTTGCAAGATTTTGTTGGAGGGCCAAGGTTCTGGCAAATTGAACTTGATTGGCTTCATCGATGAACCCTCCGTGCGTACGCATTGGGAGATTCGAGGGATCATATAGATCCGAAAATGATTCTGAAAAGTCTCGGCGATCGAGGGGAACATAATATGTGTTAGACGAGGGTCCTTTGACGCCAACAATCTTACACATGCGGCAGGGCGAAACACCGTTGTGTCCTTTCATGCGCGTCAGAAGTGAAACTGCCGGCATATCACCAAGAACAACAATAAGATGGGCACGGAGAAGGAATGCGGTTTCCGACAATGCATCAAATGCCGTCGTACCAATTTCCAGCTGAATGAGTTCTTCGATAAGAGGATGTAGAAACGAGTCCATCTCCAAAGGTTTCTTCGGCCCAGGAATGATACCAGCAGGAATAATATTATCCTTGTGAAACCGGCTATCAGGGGGTAGGTTGTAGTTAAATAACAGGAGAGGCCAGCATGTTTTTGAACGTTTCTTGAAGACGGAAACACCATCAGTGGAGAATCCGAGGGCTATCTGTATAGTTCACCATCGAATATATCTTGTATGACGCCTTCCTCACGTTTATCCTCATATTGAGACCGATAGAGCATCTCCTTCGCAAGTCGTGGATTAGCTACCATCGCGCGGAGCCGAGGAATGATAGGAAGGTATACAAAGTAGCTTTGCAGTTCAGTAGTATTTTGCTTGTATCGCGCCTTTCCGCAGACCGGGCATGCATCCTTGTTCTTGTAAGGCCCAGTGTAGCATATGCAAGAGTCGGGACAACAGTCGTATCGGACGCCCTGAAACCCCGACAAGCATTGTACCTGCTGAGCTGTAACTTGCCAACTGCTAATTTCATTGCCCGGAAGAGTATATGGGAGATCATTGAAAGCTTCCACCATCAGATTATGTTTGATTTTATAAGCGAAATGCCTTAAGGGTGCCAGTTCATCCTCGGAGAGAGTTCGTAGTAAAGCTGATAAATACATTAACAGAGGACGTGAGATACTTGATTGATAGCGAATTACCTGCCTCCCTCATGAAATATTTGTTCATTCTATCTTGAGGCAAAATCCCAAGTGCAGCGCTATCCATCAAATTCCACACGTCACCTTCGCCTTCGGCACCATCGTCTTCCTCGTCATCTATTGAAGACTGCTCGAGCCCATCTTCTCCTTCTGTATCTTCCACGGCAAATTCAAAACTACGCTCGATGTCTGCCCATCGACGTTCCACCATTTCGGTAAGACAGATAGAAGAAAGCGTGGAGTGAGGCGATGGTTCATCCGCCAAATCCAAAACATTCCCGGAGCCTGGCACCTGGATAACGCACTGCAGGCTGCTTGAACTTCTCGTTGGCAAGGCAGCAGCTGAAATCTCCATCTCATCCATTACTGCCCCGTTGTAATCACTTGCTTCTGAATCCAGGGTGTCTCCAGGTATAGATGACTGGACAACACACTGTGGAACATTCGAACCTCCTGGAGTATACGGAGTGCGCGGGCGGCGATTGTTAATGGAAGGATTGCGGGCCGACGCGGCTTTCGCCTTTGCTGGGTTCAAGGTCGTAGCGCCTGTATACAAAGCGCGCGTGTGGTGATTAGTGGAAGGATTGCGGGCCGACGTGGCTTTCGCCTTAACTGGGTTTGAGGTCTCCAGAAGAGTTTTCCTTGCTCTTTCAAGCCACGGGTTCTGTGCATAAAGAGCAGCTTCCAGCGTCCTAGGACGTTTACCAGTTAAATGGTTTCGTGCTGTATTCGGGGGCTACGAAGTCCCCACAAGCGCAGGGACACAAGACAAGTCGAGATGGGGGCATTCTAACAGTGCGTGCTCCCTCTGGGCTGTAGGCCTGAGGGATATATATATGATCGATAGATTTCAGGGTTTCCACAAAATCTGTAAAGTCCGTCCACCATCCATATCGCGAATCTGCTCCATACCCCCCCTGTCCCTGAACGTTCACGCGATCCCTACAAGTAGATCCACGATATATGACTAGGAAGTATTCTTAGTGACTGACAAAATGACAGGACACTATACTTAGCGGGTTGTCAATCGTAGTACCCCCATTCAAGCAAAAAAGTTAACGCCGTCGACGACCCAAAGTCTTTCGACGATACCGGAGACCGACCCAAAGTCTAATCACCCGGAAACCTGTGGCTGACCCAAAGTCTGGCCACAGGGCGTTAAACCGATATCTTGAGAACTTGATCATGAGTGTAACGATGGTAAACAAAGGTCGACGTCATGTGCTGCTAGATAGTTCCAAACTCCGCTTCTCACGGTGGACAGGCGCTCACTAACGCTCACTCATGATCTATTGCAGGCGCAGGAAAGACTATGGGTCGTCCTGCGTCACTCAAAGACTAGACTATGGGTCGGTCTGAGAGTAAGACAAGACTATGGGTCGGTCTTTGCATAATATTCAACATTCGTTACTACTTGGTCCGTCATCAAAATTCTTCCCCGACCCCAACTACCTTACGATGCTTCTTTCCACTTCCGCTCTCATATATGTTGATGGTGAACCGTTTTCCAGGAATATGATAGTGATAGTGCTACGGAAAGTGAGTCAAAATTGTGTGCTATGTTACATGCCAATGCTTACAATGCATTTGTCGTGTTTTTCCTTGTCCTTGCTGCTGCCTTCATTATCGGATGAGTAGATGGAAATGATGTCAGTTGCCTTTCTCTTGAGTCGCAAGGGAGACATGAGCGCGGGAAGAGCTGATTTGCGAGGGGGCGTTGCCAGAATTTCGACATCGCTCGAAGTGGATGGTGCTATATTCTCTTTATTTGATGCTCTGCCTGAGTCTGCAGTTGTATCATGATCAAGATAACAATAGTCTAGGAATTAGCTACGTACCTTTCTTGAGCAACCTGTTGGACCTACGGCGCCAATCAATAGGCTTTTCACCTGCAACATTGCAAGGTTGCTCAACCGGTCCTCGTCATCTTTGCTTGGCGAGTTGGATACGGTTGTATTTACATCTAAAACGTATAGCGTCAAAACGGCAGCAGTTTACTAGAGGTAAGTTCTTACCTTTGTTTTCCAAGTTCGGTTGCTCATCCTGAGGCAGACCATGGCCAGACGATGGAATATAGGACGAATCTTCTTGGCGAAGAGGAGCGCTAGCACTAGATAATTCAAGTGTATATGAACTTCGTTCTTCAGTTGAATCATGTTCATTCTTTTGAATACGGAATGCCTCGGCATAGTAGGAGATGGGGACGCTTTTCCAATGTGCGTTTATATGCTACGCCTCACCTCAAAATATGCTAGCGCTGAACTGATTCAAGCACCGGAATTGGAATGCTGAGCGGCAATATTTTTGACCAGCCACAAGTGGAAAAGTGGACTGCGGTCGCGTAGAAAATCCCTCATCAAGTGCCGATAGTCTATTGCGGGGAAGATGATCCGACCGTGTCTAGGAACGTTTCCCAAGAGTTAAAACGTCTACTTTAACACGTGCAACGGTGCGCATCATTATATAAAAAAGGGGCCATACTCGCTAACTTGCTTTGGGATGCTGGTGGCCTCTGAGAGTATAGGGAGGCTGCTAGGGTACAACAATGGAAAGCGTCACTACATCCAAACGGATCGTGTGCGCTGAATCTCGTTGCTGTAAAGAGTAAATACCGTTCACCGAAATGTGGTGAGCATCGTAACATGATAAATGGATTACGCGCAGGCTAAATTTCTTGGTAGCGATGAAGCCTGGAATATCCTAGGCCCGACATCTGCTGAAACATGTCTAGAAATGGTGAGCGTTACTGTATCAAGCTGATCACTTCTTTGCTTAGTAGGAGCCACGTAAATAATGAGTAAACGCCGACTGAGGCACGTGTAATAGCGACGAGTATCATTCTTGTACGCTCCGAAGTTCTGGCTTGGTGGTGAGTCATGAATCACAAGACTCATGTTAGACTGTTTACCGACCCGTTTTTAACCAGGTGCCCAATTCAAAGTAACCAATAATGGCAATGCCATTGGATGTGATCTGGTACTTTATTTGATGACAGAGCGGTTGTAAAGGCAAGTTTGGCCATTCCCTCTTTTCCTGTCTCGCTTCATGGCGCGAGGTCCGTCTAAACCAAGGAAGACAACCTTGCTTCGAACAAACGAAGTGGAAGGGTCTAACAAGAAAAAGAGCATGACTATAACTATTCCGCCCAACGGGGCCCAACAGCAGGTATGCCTTACTCTCGACATTAACTTTAGTTGCTTACTCTACTGCAGACCACCAAGCAGGCATCCCGAAAGGGCAAAAAAGCTACTGCAACAATGCCTCCCGACGTAAGAGTAACACGCTTTCGTTACGAACCACATGAACCGCTAACGCCTCTACAGAATGGTAACACCAATGCGACATCACCTCAATCAGACAACGGCAGCATGTCCAGTACCCGATCACAGGAGACAACGGCTCAAGGAACGGTGCCTGAAGCTTCCAGCGACCATGTTAACGGTGGCAATGGTAGAAATGAAGAATTAATAATGCAGTTGCAAGGTGTGTCGCAGCATTACCGACTATTGTTGCTAATGGACAATCACAGCGGACAATAACAAGTTAAGGGCAGCGTTGTCGGCAGCAGTTCAGAGTTCGAAGGTCGAGTTGATACCACCACCAAAGCATGGTACTGCCGGACAAGGCTGGAATCTACAAGAAGAAATGGGACTAAACAACAATAGACCCCTTTATCTCGCAATTCGGGTAAGCTGCAATAAATAAGTGTCTCTCTTTTACTTTAATACATTTTAGAGCACCATACGTGACCTCGTAGCAAAATCCCCTTTGGACCGGAAAATTTCGTTCAAGAAGCAAGATACCGAGGTTTTAGCAAATATAATGATTATGGTACGTGATTTGTTGAATCATTGATCAAAAAGTATAATTAACCCTATGTAGGCAAAGGAACAGCAACCGTATCTTAAACGTTTCAAGAATAACTGGCCGACAACCACCATGATTAGATTAATCATGAAGAACAAAAGGTTTTATCAACGTTATCAGTATGTTGCTGTGGATGGCGAGGATTGTGAGGTTGACAGTGATGGCAAAGGTGATGGGGATGGCAAGGGCAGCGGGAATGGCAAGGGCAGCGGGAATGGCGGGAGTAGCGCGCAATTGGGGCGCGCTGATGCGTGCTGATGCGTATGCCGGCATTGTTCTATGTCGATCGAATAACAACCTTTTTTTGCCCCGACTGAAATCCTGTCTAATATCGACCAAAAAGTTCCGAGGTTTTCTGGCAGGATTTGTGGAGGAAAAGGCCATTAATTACCGTATAGAAAAACACCAGAAAAAGGGAGAAATTATCAACAATAATTATGCCATTATGTGGCTAATCCATACTGGCTGGAAATCCCAAGGGATGGGCGTAAATTCACACTTAATAACCAACATAATTTTGGCTTAAATAGTTTGCGATAGGGGTCTGTAAATACACTCTTTCGAACCTGTTTTCATGGTGCGAAAAACAGCATTCCCACGGGGCTCAGTGATTGCATCAGCACCAAGTACGTGTTTCAAAATCCCCTGATCCGACCCCTCCCAATTGTGCACAGGGATGCAACCTTCGGCAAAGGCGATGGTTACCAGATGTGGACTAGTGTCTTCAAGCCATCTGATCTAATCGGCGCAGACGCTTTCAGTCATGACGGCCTGTTACTCATCGGTCATAATGTACCAAAGCTACGTCGCAGAAGGGGCGCCGCGACAATGGCCATCTGCATTATGCTGGCAACATCTTTACTGTTCATCGTTAATCAAGCCTAACCCTCATCTACAAAAAGTCGGATCGCTGGCGAAGTTCGCCAGGACTGGTGACGCTCTGACCAACGCTCACCGCAGCTGGTGAAAGTAACTCCGTGGCTGGCGAAATTTCGCCAGACGTGGCCAACTCTCACCTCTCAGATGGAACTCGCCACGCCGTATGAAACAACTTGTATAGCTAGCTTGCACCATGACAATGTTATTATTAATGTCCTTGATTATTGGCACAAAGGCTCATTGATTGAGCTGTGCAAGTTACTACAGGTCATCATGTTCATCACTGTCCTCACACTCAGGCTCTTCTCCATCCACTTTGTTGTTGTTGTCGTCGTCAATCCTTTCAAGATCTTCCGAATTATTGGATACCCGATCTGACTCGTCGAAATCGTAGCTCTCCTCAATGCCTGGATCTTTCTCTGAAGCAGGATATTGTTCGCCCTCACCATCTCCAGCAGGGTTTTCAGCGTCTTCCAGCTCGTCTTGACGGCGATCCGCTAGGAAAGAATTTGTTGCTTCTCTCGTCGAAGTCTACATAGGGATATGGTTCCGGATTGGACCAACAGATACATGCCCAAAACGTAGAGAACTACAACAGCAGAAAGAGTGAGTGGTGCATATATGTGCATATTACAACAAAAAACTCAATGTCAAGCAGGGAACAATTCAAATTTGAACTGGACTGCTTCGACCGCATCATTGAACTCATACCCGACGGATTGAAGTTATTGGAAGAAATTCATGTAGTAAAGGACGGAATATGGCTTTTTGTCAAATATGTGAGTGCTTCAAGTCATTTCAGTAAGTATATGCGCTAACCTATGTATTACAGATGCATAAGAAAGCATCCACATTGCGCTCTGATGATACTAAAGCTCTGAAAAAGGATATTGCACGGTATTTATTATACGATCCAGCTAACGACACCATTACACCCCCGCTTCCTATCTCCGACGGGAAATATGGGAAAAGTACTACACGAGGATTTAATCATCCAGCCTGCGCACGGTCTTTATGTCCCTGACGCCTGCTCGACGAGTTTGATATCGATCCCAAGTAAGCGTTAGGTAAAAACATGGGTTGATGCTAATGTATATGCTAGGACATTTATGGAGAATGTTCAAAACGGCATCATTAAAATCAAAGAAAGGGACTTTCCCGCCTTTTTATATGATGAAACTATACCTTATGATCCTGACAACAAAGATGCAGGGCTACTTAGAGGCCACATATTAATTCGGGTGCGTTTTCTCATGTTTAAAGGCATGGCAGCCAACTTGTATCATGTGACATCCTCAGACTTATCGACATATCATCACCGGGCCCAGGACTGCCCTTAATCCAAACCTTATTAAAGCAAAGAACAGTCGCTGCAAGAGCGAGAAGATTGTCCTGACTAGAAGCGATCCTTATACAATCGCTTATGCCGTATCACAGGAAGGTATCGGAAATAATTCGGCGCTCACAACTACTAATCAACTAGCAGGTATATTACTCATTGGCGGCAGCTGACAACTGGGGACCTGTCCTTTCCAATGGGTACAACCTCCAGGACCTTTACAACCGAATTGTACAGTTTTTAGAGGACAAAGAGGATCCTGTAGTGTGGGATGTCTTGGAGTGGTACGACAGGTATGTGACAGATTGATTAAAAACATGATACTAACAACTCGGGTATATGTATAAGGGAATGTCACTTTGCTGAATTAAGGCACAAAGTAGCAACAAGGGAAACCGAAACCGAAACGGACACTGGAGATGAGCTTGAAGAGATTCGCATGATGCGCTTGCAGCGCCGCCGGAACGTCAATCAGCCCAATACACTGCCAAGTTCCAATACTGCCAATGACCATGGCGAAAGATGGCCTATCAACCCCCAAGACCCTAGCGGTAGCAACCCAGATGATCATGACAATGAAGAAGATATCCGCACCACAAAAGTGGCTTCGTCAGGGACATCTTACCCAGATGATGTACAATTGACGGTAAGTCGCCCATGAAAATCAAATCTAGTATTCATGATTCTTGCCCCGGACCAGGACCCGAGCGCACGCCAAACCTCTCCAACACAGATACCAGCGAAGTCCAACGACTCTAATAACTTCATTCGCTTTGACTCTAACAACGGCCTTCTCATTCCCCACTCTATCAATAATTTACAGGCTCTCAATGGTGTTGCTCCAAACGGCTTTAGAATCCAAGGTCTCGATGGGGGCGTATTTTATATTAGCAATGGTAATCTTCAACGAAATGTTAACACTACAAATTCCGCAACGCCGGCCAGCAATGAGCGTCAAAGCAGCATGGTCCCCGATAGCGAAGAAGAGCAAAGTATGAATGACATCACGATTACTATTGTGATATAACTGACGGTCAGATCAACGCAGCGTCAAAATCACGCAAACCAGACCAGGCGCAAACAGGCGAGAGTACGCATCGCACGGTTCAACCTCAGCTCTTCGGAAACGCGCTGTTGCGTCCAGTGAGCCTGTTGATAAGCGGCTGCGCTCAGTCGTGACCTACTGAGTGAATTGTCAGACAGTGAAGAAAGCGTCATTAAAGAAAAACAGCCGCAGAAGAAGCACAAAGTAGTCGCAGAGCCGACAGATCGCCGTGTAACGAGGAAATCGAGGAAATGGTACGTCGTGCTTACATTAATAGCTTCCTGTTACTCAGATTGCACATTTAGAATCATATCATCGTATTAATGCCATTAGTAGTGTACAGAAAATGTAGTACATAGAAATAAAGTGATGGTCAACCTTTAAACCGCCTGGCGAGAACTGGCCAATGTATTCCATCAGGGCGAATTTTGCCAGCGAGAGCAGTAATGGTCAGAATTCCGAACCTGGTCAACTTTCACCAAGCCGAGTGAAATTCACCAGGCCTGGAATGGCCTGACCCCGCCTGGCAAGGCTTGACCAGCGATCAGACTTTTTGTAGATGCTACACCTGCCCCAGTTCCAGCACAAAGTTCCGCAAACACGCCAGTGTCCTCATCGTCTGCTGTTCACTGCAACCACCCCCACAGCTGTACAACATGGTCGAAATGGCGTTCTGAGCAAGCAAGTTGTGTGCGCTTTAATGGTGATTTTTCAGCTGAGGCCTACTGTGACTGATTTGTTTGTGTTAAAGTAGAGCGCAGGAGTTGCGATGAGGAGATGCGAGTTGCCATAGAGACGGGTGAGCATACACGTTATTATTTTACTATCCATCAGGCTTTCATACGGAGGTAGATCATGGAAATCGACATGAGTAAGGATCCGCTAGTGTTTAAGAAGCATTTCTCTGACGATGTCAGCTCTCACCACTCTATTCCAGCAGTGATTGTCCATGCGCCGATACCCTCATTCCAGGTTAAGCTCGTTGACTGTTACTACAGCAGCTAATCCAAATCATGGAAACATCGGGCGAGCACTGACTTCATGGACGAAATTTCTAGTCAAGTTGATGCCGATGTTCAGAATATGAGCAGTAAACATTTTGCCCATCCTTCTCCGTCTACTCGCTCGACTATAGTTTCAAACACCCCGGCGGACGACGAGTGGAAGGACTACGCTATGGTGTATGTCTCGTATCCCGCAAGCGACTTGGCTTAAACTTATTCAAGCACTGCAGGCTTGTTCGAATCATTCCTATCGATAAGCACTTGGTCATCAAGAATATAAGATCCGTTTGCAAGGATGTTATCCGGTCATGGCCAGGTATAAAATAGGATTCCGATGCGCTTTAGGTTTGTTCCTGTGTCGCATCGCCTACCCCATTCTGAATTGACGGACCTCTTAGATTTCGCCACGAGTTCTTATAAGCGCTTTTGCACCTACAGGGATGCACTTGAATTCAAACCGGCGAGCAAACGAATGATTAACGAGAGCTATCTCTTAGCTTCCGTTTCTCATCTCATAGATGCAGTTAACCGCGACTTTGGAGATACCTTGAGGGAAGTTGAACAGTTACTCTGTAGGAAAGAAATAACGGCTAATCTACTACATACACTCAATATGCGGATACAAGACTTCCGAAAATCTTCCGCGTCGTTTCGGTCAGCAGCGTTCTAGAATGCGAGGGTTTCGACTTGTTGGAATCTTATCTTCCATCTGATCCTACCAAGCATTCCTTACCGAACATAAGATTGGAAAGGTCAAGACTAGGATTGTTCTCCGTGATTTTGATGGAACAGTCAAGGTTGCAGATCTTGCTGTCTCCCAATCATGTTCTACCCAAATGAAACCAACCTGCGAGAGCAGCTCGCTCAGCGGGGTAAAAAATGGTTCCCTTCTCGCAATGAGGCATAGGAATGCATGTAACATTGGCATATGACGAGAGACAAGTTACTATTAATACCACATGTAGCTTGTTTCAGAAACATCCACCCACAAATCTCACCAGTGGCAATATTCCCACTCGTGGATGCAACTGAACTCGAACTATCAGGAAAATGATAAGCATAATGAGACTGGGGTGTACTTACCGGTCATGGCAGCATTTATATCCGTAATCGCCTGGTGTACGTTAGAACACAACATCAAGCAACGAAAAATGGTGGGTACGTACATCCGCGCTGGCGAGAAGCACAATGAGCTTTAGAAAAAACTGCACTTGAAACAAATACAAGAGAGGTCTTACATGATAGCGAGAACCGCCTGTGGCCATGTCAGTTCGTGCAGTGGGTAAGTCAAAACGGAACGTACAATATTGTGCATCATTCGCAACAGCACCAACTTCTTCAGTGGGGGCTGCATTCCCCAACATAACGAATTGCAAGAGCAAGAGAGAGATTGCGGCAGTATTGAAACGCATGTTTGTGCTGATGCAACATTCCACTCACCACAGCCCTTTTATACTCCAGAGTGGTTGTGTATTAATAATGAGTTAGAGTTTAGACAATAATACAAATGGTCTATTGTGCAACCGCGTGCATGATGTTGGTGGCTGGTTAATCACCACGCCGCAAGGATATGTACATGGGCGCTGATCGTTCAAACGTATGAACCGGCGGGAATTAACTCTGGGACTTGCTCTGGTCCAGTTTTGAGGACCCCATACGTGGCGGGAAGTAATACGGGTTCATATACATCGCGACTTGCATGTCCTACAGCGATAGCAGCTCTTTCCTTTGCTTTCTCTTACATAGAACAGCGATAAGTGGCCCATGGCTTCGATCCAGTGTCGTGCCTGCCGATCGCCGATCGTGGTTTGTATTGGACGCGCCGTGCGTGATTGAATTCGAAACAAGAGTTCGGCTAAGAGGTTCCCAATACAAACCGTCATAAGTTCCTGACTCCTTCATGTCGGCGGTTTCTACATTCCGATATCTGCTCCAAGAGCGCGGCATGAATGTTAGGATGGCTAGCGCTTGCGCTGGTGCGCGCCGGCGGATTCTCGGCGTCATCGTCATCCCTGTATTGATATTGTAGGTGCTTAATGCGTTCAGAATATACGTTTGGATGCTAAACCAATCATCCCCGCATTTTCTCCATCAAGACTCGGCAAGAGTTGACGTTGACGCCCTTTTCTCTGATGAAGGTATCAGAATTCAAATATTCAAGGAGAACTTATCCTTGCAGCCATCAGTGTATTGACGTACGTGCTGTTTGTCACCTATCCAGAACAGGAACTAACGCTCCCAGTCCGGCCATGAGTTGAATCTAGTGACTGCTTTCAAACTCAAGATTTGTGAATCACAGATGTCGTTCGGTTCACCTTGTTTTCCCGATGTACATCACATTGGTCCAATGCCCTCCGAAAACCCAGTACTTGAATGGATTATCAAGTTGCTGCTGCCAAAGTAGTTGTATTCACAAAATGTTTGATCCGCGGCGAAGTTCACCAGGGCTGGAGATGCTCTGGCCAGCGATCGGCGCCAAGCCTGGTGAAAGCATCTCTGAGATATTTAATCGGGCTTGCGAAGTCTTATCTGTCTGCTGCAGTTCACCTCGCAATATGTGGTATTACATGTAGCAACTACTGTCGACCCCATGGGTTTGTCTTTGAGGAACCTTTAAAGTCATTGCGATTATTGTGAAAAGAAAGATTTACAGCATGCACCTTCACATGATGACATGGCTTTGTGTGAACGCAGGGTAAGCCGCGGCGCCGCCACAAAATCTAATTGCTATTTCCTGTAACCCGCGACTGATCTGTCGCTGTATGAACGTATCTTGGGTATGTTGCTGTATGAACGTATCTTGAGAACACTGTCGATTTGTCGTCGCATGCGTTGATGGAGCACTTTCCAAGCACAGGTTGCGCAGCCCATTGGCCTCGCGTCCGCCGAACCGAGACGGG
>JAEBUT010000059.1:123919-265361 GCA_020011035.1 Amanita subjunquillea
GTTTCCTCTATCGCCCTGATTGTGCGATTCTGTGGGGAGGAGGACTTGTAGGACGACGTTGGGTGTTCCCCTTGTTTGGGCAGTCCGCTGGATATGTGCCCCTGTTTCCACATCTGAAAACACTTGCCGGTTTTTCTGTATTCTCCTTTTGGGCCTCTGAAGATCTGTCCTGCTCACAGCATTAATTCCCTTGATCCAGATGCAGGGCTGCTCGGTTTCGGTTAAATTTGAAACATCCTTTTGTGTCTCCTGATCCAGATGAATTGGTTCATTAATTTCCCTGGTCTCCCATGCATTGTGCAGGCATTCTGCAGCGTTGTAAGCTGTTTCCATACTGATGACTGCAGGGTTTTCAATGATCTTCACTGCTTACTGATTGCAGGGCGTCCTTTACAGAAGTAAACTGTGTTGCACCATGCATCCCTGTAATTCCGGTGGAGTGTATGAGCGATTGGAATTTCCTGAATGTAGGCAGGGATGTTCAATGTCTCCACCCACTTTGACTTTATTCTAGGTCATTCCGGGTCCTGGCTGCACTGTCAGCTTCTCCCCAGTCGCTCAGGAATCGTTGCCTGAAGCTTGTTCTAGTTACCCAAGAGAGTGCATATGCACTTCCTGCTGATTTTCCTTGGTTGTTTCTGCTGCCTCTATTCTTCCTCGAAGATTGGCTTTCCAAATTGTCTAGTTCTTCCCCTAGTGAAGGAGAACCTATTTGATTCATTTTTTCGATGTTTCAAAGCGTCCTTCATCAAGATCGAAGATGTCATCAAACGTATTGATGAAGTGTTTCGCCTTAGAGCGCTGTCCTTTGAATTCCTTAATGGAGATTCCCTTTATCCCTTTTGCAGATGTTTCTTTGTCGTCTGACATATCTTTCTTTGGTTTCTGTTTTGGTTCTGGTGTTTCAGGTTTCGGGTCCTGTGTTCCAGGTTCATGTTTTGATTCATTCGATTCTGTGCCTTGTTTCGCAGCTTTCCCTCTGTTTCAATTCGTCCCCAAGGCTAGATCTATCTCGATCGTTGTTGTTCTTTGTATTCATTCCACTGGCTAGTGTCTCTTGTCTAGTGGCAAGGAAGGTGAAATCTCTGAGTTCTTCGTTGACTCAAAACTCGTTGCCACCAGGTGAGTTCAGGTTCGGTGTTTGGGGCTAGAATAATTGATTGTTTTCCTCATTTGTTTCGTTATACAGTGAATCCAAATTTCTCCTGGTAATTCTCTGTTAGGTCTTCCTTCCTGGTATTCTCCTTCAAAGTTCCTCTGAGACCGGTGGTTCTTTCTCTTTGTTCCTGAAACGTAGCACCAGACCTTGTGTGTTGTAGAAAAGTGGACTTCTCTCTGATTAAGGTAGTACTTCTGTCTGTAACGAACAGAGTTGTTCAGGAGTCTGATCTGGGAGTTCCTAGTATCAATGGTGTCTGGCTAGTGACGATGCACTGAGCGGTTCCTGAGTTCCAACTTGTGTTACGGACAATGCCCTTGTCGTGATTTGTTCTAAGTCAACAGCGACAAGCAGAGTCTCAGTCTGCTCCCAGCCACTGGACAAAGGTTTAGACGCTAAGTCAAACAATGACAAAGGTCTTGAGAACGATGAGAGGAAAAGATGTGTTTCACAGTAATTGTTGGTGAGAGCAAACTCCAATGGCGGGCTGAGACGGCAGCAGTGGACTTGGGCAATATCGTCACTTGGCTCGAGTCACGGCAGGATCACGCATGGACATCGGCATGGTAGAAGTCGGTGACTTCTCGCATACAAAGGGGTAATGTTACAGTTTCCTCTTCGTTTCGGCCTCCTGTCTCAGCGGACTGCTTCATATCCATCATTTCCCTTAACTGCGCACTGTACAGCTCGGACGCTATCTCCTTTCATAGCCACCTTCATATTTCTTTCTCAGGTAGCTATCGTTTCATTCCTTTATAGTTTCCTTTGTTCCCTGATCGTATATAAACCCCATGTACTGTAGAGTAACTCCAGTTCCAACTTAGACGAGTTTTGCTCTCAACAACGATCGACTTCAGTGCTCTCTTCTTTCATCGTTCTCCAAGACCTTTGTCATCGTCTGACATAGTGTCTAAACCTTTGTCCAGTGGCTGGGAGCGGACCGAGACTCTGCTTGTCACTGTTGACTTAGAACGAACCACGACGAGGGCATCGTCCGTAACACCAAGTAAGTTCGGGTTCGGTGTTTGGAGGTAGGAACAGTTGATTGTCCTCGTCGTTTTCTTTGTTGTACCAGTGAATCCAAACTTCTCCTGGTAATTCGTCGTTGTGATCTCCTTCCTGGTATTCTCCTTCGAAGAGCTCCTCTGGAACCGGTAGGTTCTTTCTCTTTGTTCCTGAAACGTAGTACCAGACCTTGTGTGTCATAGAAAAGTAGACTTCTCTCCGATTAAGGTAGTACTTCTGTCTGAAGCGAACAGAGTTGTTTGGGGGTCTGATCTGGGAGTTCCTGGTATCAATGATGTCTGGCTAGTGACGATGCACTGAGCGGTTCCTGAGTTCCAACTTGTGTTACAGACGATGCCCTTGTCGTGGTTCGTTCTAAGTCAACAGTGACAAGCAGAGTCTCGGTTCGCTCCCAGCCACTGGACAAGGGTCTAGACGCTAAGTCAAACGATGACGAAGGTCTTTTAGAGAACGATAAGAAAAGAGAGTGTTGAAGTCGATCGTTGTTGAGAGCAAAACTCGTCTAAGTTGGAACTAGAGCTACTCTACAGTACATGGGGTTTATATACGGTAAAAGAACAAGGGAGACTATAAGAGGAATGGAACGATAGCTACCTGAGAAAGGAAATGTGAAGGTGGCTACAAAAGGAGATAGCGTCCAAGCTGTACAACGCGTAGTTAGAGGAAAATGATGGATATGAAACAGTCCGCCGAGACAGGAGGGTGAAACGAAGGGAAACTGTAACACTTTGACCATGCTCTCATCATCTGGTAATTTGCTCAGTAGACTGAGTGAAGCCACTTACCAAACACTTACTAGATGTGATGCTGTGTTTCTCAGTTGTAGGACAATGTGAGTTGGTACAGTTTTTACTCAGCAGACTACCACAGACTCCCAGCAGACTGTCACAGTGACCTGCAGTAAATCCACAGTGATTCTGCAGTGAGTCTGCAGGGGCCGGTGCTGTGGGGCACTGTGGAGTTCTGTGGCTTATTGGCACAGTTTTTACTCAGACTGCCACAGACTCCCAGCAGATTGTCACAGTGACCTGCAGTGGCCTGCAGTAAATCCACAGTGATCTGCAGTGACCAGCACTGTGGGGCATTGTAGGGTTCTGTGGGTGTCTGTGGCTTATTGGTACAGTTTTTACTCAGACTGTGGCTGAACATTTACTATCTCCAGGTTTTGTGTGGCTCTGTGGGGTTCTGCAGGGTTCTGTGAGGTTTTGTGGGGCTCTGTGGGGCTCTGTATCAGCACTGCAGCTGTCTGCAATCACTTGTCAATAGGATAAACATAAATAACTTCAGAACCACTGGTTGGGACCATTCCTGCTACTGACAAACGTTGTGTGCCTCCTTCCATACTACAACTCTTGTCACTTACACAAGCCTAGAGTTGTAGAACCTGACTCAGAAAATAGGATTTAGTTGAGTGAAAGCACTGGAAAGACTAAGTCCACTGCAAAGGATACAGGATACATGTGTTTTTGAGACCAAGATGACAATGGCAGTTTGGTGTAATGGTTTGTATTGCATTAGCTGTGCTCTAAGGTTGTGAGTTCAATCCTGGTCATGTGCAAGTTATTTATGTTCATGTATTACTTTAATTTATGTATATGATTGATGACATAATATAATCTGCATAGAAAATACTTTTTGTCCAGGCTCTGGGGTCTCTGTGGGTCTCTGTGGGTCTCTGTGGGTCTCTGTGGGTCTCTGTGGGTCTCTGTGGCTCAGACTACACAGACTGCACAGTACTGCACAGAACATATACCTTTTCTCCAGGTGCTGTGGTGCTCTGTGGGGTTCTGTGGGGTTCTGTGGGGCTCTGTGGGGTTCTGTGGTCCTCTGTGGTTTCCTTGTACAGATTCTTTCTACAGACTGCCACAGATGCCACAGACTGCCACTGTTACGGATGATGCCCTCGTCATGGTTTGTTCTAAGTCAACAGTGACAAGCAGAGTCTCGGTCCGCTCCCAGCCACTGGACAAAGGTCTAGACGCTATGTCAAATGATGACAAAGGTCTTGGAGAACGATGAAAGAGAAGAGCGCTGAAGTCGATCGTTGTTGAGAGCAAAACTCGTCTAAGTTGGAACTAGAGTTACTCTACAGTACATGGGGTTTTATATACAATCAGGGAACAAGGAAACTATAAAGGGAATGAAACGATAGCTACCTGAGAAAGGAAATATGAAGGTGGCTATGAAAGGAGATAGCGTCCAGGCTGTACAGTGCGCAGTCAAGGGGAAATGATGGGTAAGAAACAGTCCGCTGAGACAGGAGGCCGAAACGAAGAGGAAACTGTAACATTACCCCCTTTGTATGCAAGAAGTCACCGACTTCTACCAAGAGTTCGTCCAACCATGATCCTGCCTAGACTCCAACCATTCAATGATGTTCTTGACATCCTTTTCCGTGGTTTCCATCCGCCATTGCACCGTTTGTACAGCTCGCTGCAACTGTTTGGCCTGAGCTAACATTGTGTCTCATTCATTGTAGGTGAGCGAATGTGGATCGGTGGTGAGGGTGAGGGTGGTGACAAAGTTGAGCGGCTCGGAAAACATCGTGAAGTAGGTGACAAGGGTGGCGAGGTTTTTGCTGACGTTATCGAGCATGGTGTTGCGGGTCTGGACAATGGGTATATGCGTGGGGAGACGGGGGCGACGGCAAGTTCTTCCGGGTGCTCATGCAGAGCAGGGAGGTCGGCAAAATCGAAGTCGTCAATGGTGATGGTAGTGGATACGAAGACCTCAAGAGGGAGGTCATGGGCAGCGGCGAGGAAGGGCGAGAGGGGGGCGACCAAGTCGATGTAACAGTGGCCACATGCAGTGACCAGGAGAGAAAAGAGGAGGGCAGCGGTGTAGGCGATGGCGATGATGATAGACATTTTAGTTGAGTGATTGGAGTTGGGGAAATATTCGCATCCTCAGAAGTGCCTTTTATTCCTTGTTGAATACCTTGTCATCCCAATTGACTGTCCGGAGTTCTCATGACCGGGCGGCGAAGTAGGCGACAGTGGTGAAGAAAGACATGTTTCGATGATAGGGAATTGGGGTTCTATCGTTGTGCGAAGGCACTCTTTTATCTTTAATTGAAGATGTCGTCATCCCAGTTGACTGTCCGGGTTTCTCCGTTCGCTAATTGGTAAGTGAATGTAGATGCCCTCACGCTGGGAACATATTCGAGTTCTCCATCAGATTCTTCTGATTCGCTCAACTCGTTCCTGGTGACAATAGAGACTTTGTTCTCATGGTCAACATTTGTTTCAGGGGTAAGGTCCTGTGGCGTCAAGCTTTCGGGTGAATTAGGTATGGTAGGTCCGTCCGTGCTATCGAACATGTCCAGGAAGTCAAGGCTCTCAAGCGCTCGGCTGAGGCTTGATATTGTATCAGGGAATCGTTGATCAACAGCCCATCTATGGAGTTCTATTGCTCGGTTTGCGCGATCTAATTGTTGAATTAAATTAAATGCTTCTGGATTTTCCCGATGGATGACTGCCTCAGCATATACATCGTGTGTGTGATTCAGGGGTCTGTTGGTGATGGGAGATAGGGTGACATTGCCTCAGGATAGGATGGTAATTCTTCAAGAGCGAATGTGAGATCCTCATACTTTGGGAGATAGTGTAGACGAGCGTTGAATGGGATTTCAACGTGGCCCTGTGGGTGGGTCAGGTGTCCGTGAGTGAGTCTGGGAGTCCTGCATCCAATTAATCGAGTTGCTTGAGTTCGAATATAATTAATCTGTCGAGGCGATTCTAAAGAGTTGGCCGGAAGGTGATAAGTGGGAAATGTGATTAGTCGTCCTTTGAAGCTTTCATATAGTTTTGGAGTGTATCGTCCTCGGGTGGAGCAATATTTCTTTGTGTATCGGATGTTTTGTTTGAGAGTTTGGCGGTTTCGATAGCGAGACATGGGTTTTACAGTTGTCTTCTGAGTTTATATGCTTGTAAAACGTCCGCAGCATTGCTTAGGTTGCGCTCAGGTTCCCAGGAGTTGTCGTTCGGGCCGTATCCCTTCCATTTAACCAAATACTGATATCCTGCTCCGCGTTTTCGATGTGTGAGAATTGCTTCTACTTCAAACTCTTCTTGTCCATTTACGAGATCAGGGGGTGGAGTCGTGTAGTTTGGTCCATGTGTTTCAGTTTCTCTGTATGGCATAAGAAGTGATGTGTGAAAGACTGGATGAATGCGCCATTGTTTCGGTAGCTTAAGCTTATATGTTACTGGTCCTAGTACCTGTTCGACAATAAAGGGTCCTTCTCGTTTAGGCGCCAGTTTCCTAGACTGATATGGTATGTTGAGATTTCTGTTTTCGAGCCATACTTTGTCTCCTTGGGACGAATTTGATTGCTTTGTCCCTGACTTGTCGTGCAACCATCTGTCTTGCTAATTCGTGTGCTGCTAACGCTTCCTCCCTAGCTTTTCTCAATAGCTGTAGGCGTTCTTCGGCGGCGGGCGTTGTCATTTTCTGCACAGCCGTCGGTAGCGCAACAGGGTTCGTCCCATACATGAGTTGAAATGGGGAAGCTTTAACTGAGTCATGATGTCGATTATTGTGAGCAAATTCAGCGATTGGGAGTAGTTGTTTCCATCTGTGAGGTTTGTTTGCGCAAAATATACGAAGGTATACTTCTAATTCTTGATTAACACGTTCTGTTTCTCTGTCGGTCTGTGGATGATAGGCTGTGCTCATTCTGTGATCAATTCCTAGCGTCTTTCTAATTTCCTGGAAGACCTTAGCCGAAAATTGTGGTCCTCGATCCGAGATGAGTATATCTGGTAGTCCAAAGCGTTTGAATATTTCTGAGATATAAAGGTCGGCTGTTCCTAAGGTGTCGATGGTTTTCTTGCAGGGAGTAAGAATTACCCCCCTTCGTAAGACCATGGTCCACCGTGACCAGAATCGAATCATATCCATCTGCAATGGGTAGATCTGTGATAAAATCTAGTGTGACTTGTTGGAATGGGCGAGTCGCCTTAGATCCAATAGGTAAAAGAGCCGGTGTGTTTGGATGAGTATTCACTTTCATCTGTTGGCAGGGTGGCGCAACCTGTGATCCATTCCCTGACGTGTCTATACATTCCTGGCCACCAGTAATCGCGTTGTAATAGTTCAAGGGTTTTCATATGTCCTGGGTGTCCTGAGGTGAGGGATTCATGAACTGATTTGACAATCTGTGTCCTGAGTGTTCCATTGTCTGGAATGTATGCTCTATCTACATATCGGATAATTCCATTGACAAACGCCCAGTCCTGGAGCTTGGATTTAATTGGTGGAGCGCGCTGGGTTTCAATAACTTCAATGATCGTGCGCCCAAAGCTGTCAAGGGCTGTGGTGTCTCTGATTTCTTGAGCTAGATCTGTAGCAATAAGGCGAATGAACTTGCTATCCGGTAGCATTGTCACATCGTCTTGAGCATCCTCGCCTTTCATATGATCAGGTTGGCGAGAAAGGGCATCTGCTTCGAACATTTTGGTGCCAGGTACGTGCTCGATTTTCAGGTCAAATTCTGAGAGCATCATGGACCATCGTGCTTGTCGAGGAGTTAATCGTTGGGGTGTCCGGTAGAATAAAAGATTTTTATGATCGCAATGAACCACTATCGGATGTGGTGATCCATGCAATAAATGTCGCCATGCCTGTAGTCCTTTAATGATTGCAAGCAATTCTCGGTCATAAATCTGGTAATTCTGTTCTGTGAGCGTCAAAGCATGGGAAATAAATCCGCATGGATGAAGTGTTCCAGTTGTATCTGCTTGTTTGAGTACTGCTCCAGTAGCTTTGTTTGAAGCGTCCGTCTGAAGAATAAAAGGTCGGGTGGGGTCTGGCATGCGTAAAACGGGCATGGAGGAAAATTTGCGCTTGAGTTCATCAAATGCATTCTGGCAAGTGGGTGTCCAGTTGAAAAGTAAACCTTTCTTTGTTAGATCCGTTAGCGGTTTCGCTATGGCGGCGAAGTTGCCAATAAATCTCTGATAGAAGTTTCCAAATCCGAGGAAGGATCTGACTTGCTTGACTGTTGTTGGCGTTGGCCAGTCACGAATTCCTGCAAGTTTGACGGGATCCATCTGTATATGTCCGGGGGTGATGACCATGCCTAAAAATTCGACTTCTTGAACGCAGAATTTGCACTTTTCGAGTTTCAGGAATAGATCATTTTCCTGTAGTCGTTCCAAGACGCGTTCTGTGCGTTTTCGTACTTCTTCCTTGGTTTTCCCACAAATCAAAATGTCGTCCATGTAAATAATGAGCCATCCTTCATTTATCATGTCTTGAAAGTATTGTTCATCATAGTCTGGAACGTTGAAGGCGAATTACAAAGGCCAAAGAACATGACTGTTGGTTCATATAAGCCTCGATTTGTTATAAATGCTGCCTTCCATTCGTCGCCTTTCTTGATTCGGACATTGTTGTATCCCCAGCGCAGATCAAGCTTAGTGAAGTAATTCGCGCCTTCCAATTTTGTCATGAGATCTGAGACTAATGGTAGTGGATAGGCATTCTTGATCGTCCACTCGTTTAGATATCGATAATCCTGACAAGGTCGTAATGTGCCGCTTTCTTTTTTTGAGACAAAGAAAAATGGTGATGCCTGTGGCGATTTAGATGGTCGAATATATCCTTTGTCTAACTGTTCCTTAATCCATTCATCGAGAGTTGACTGTTCTTTTAGTGATAATGGGTAGATTTTGTTGACTTTTGGTGTAAACCCTGTTTTGAGTTCGATCGCGTGATCCCATGGGCGAGAAGATGGGAAACGCTCGGATGCTTTCTTCTCAAAGGTGGCCTGCCAAGGTATGTATTCAGAAGGCAAAGTCGTCGGCGCTTCATCTCGTTTTGCCTGATGTTCAAGCGCCTGTGATGCTGATGTTTTTACCCTAATCCAATATTCATCTTCTCCCCATTGTTTGTTATCTAATGCCATGCGCCAAATAGGTTTGGTGTCTTCTGAATCATCGTCCATTTGGAGGGTTTTCTTTCGCCAATCAATAGTAGGATTATGTTGTTCCAACCAAGGTATTCCAAAGATTATCTCCTGATCTCCTAAATTCGTGATCCATAACCAGTTGTCGTACGTCTTTCCTTTAATAGAGTATGTAAGGCAAGTGCGATGAGTGATTAATCCGTTCTGGTTGATTGTTCCATCAGCGTTCTTGACTCTAATCGGTTGTTTTAAGAGTTCCTTTGGTAGATCTTTTGATGTTCGTTCATCGATGAAGTTTCCTTCTGCTCCACAGTCGATGAGAGCAGATATTTCAGCGGGTTTATGGTTCGTTTGCACAGTAATGGAAATCCGTTTGTTATTATTGGAATTTACAATTACAGAGTCGAGTGCTAACTGTTCAATGGTACTGGAGGCGTCAACCGCTTTCTGGCGTCTCCTTCTTAAAAACCCTTGGATTCGAGTTCCTGGAGGGTGTTCTCGCGTTCCTCATCTGGGAGTTCTTGCAACAGCGCCCTAATGTGTTGGGCGGCTGATTCGTTCGAGGTCGTTTCCTCTACTGTTCTGATTGTGCGATTCTGTGGGGAGGAGGACTTGTAGGACGGCGTTTGGGTATTCCCTTTGTTTGGGCAGTCCCTGGATATGTGCCCCTGTGTTCCACATCTGAAACATTTGCCGGTCTTTCGGTATTCCTCCTTTTGGGCATCTGAAAGACGTCCTGTGCTCACAGCATTGATTCCCTTTGATCCGGATGTAGAGGGTTTCTGGTTTCGGTTAAATTTGAAACGCCCCTTTGTGTCTCCTGATCCAGACGATCGGTTCATCAGTTTCATGGTCTCCCAAGCATTGTGCAGGCATTCCGCAGCGTTATAGGCAGTTTCCATACTAGTGACTGTGGGGTTTTCGATGATTTTTGCTGCCACTGATGCAGGGAGTCCTTTACAGAAGTAAATGCGCTGCGCCATGAACCCTGTAATTCCGGTGGAGTGTATGAGCGATCGGAATTTCTGAATGTAGGCAGGGATATCGATGTCTCCGCCCACTTTGACTTTATCTAGATCGTTCAGGGTTCTTGCTGCGCTGTCAGATTCTCCCCAGTCGCTCAAAAATCGTCGCCTGAAGCCGGCATAGTTATCCCATGAGAGCGTGAATGCGCTTTCTGCAGTTTTTCCTTTAATCGTTTCTGCTGCTTCTAATTCTCCTCGAAGATTGGCTTTCCAATCATCTAGGTCTTCCCCTAAGTGAAGGAGAACATATTTGATCTGCTTTTTCGATGTATCAAAGCGCTTTTCATCAAGATCGAAGATGTCATCAAATGTATTGATGAAGTGTTTCGCCTTAGAGCGTTGTCCTTTGAATTCCCTAACGGAGATTCCCTTTATTCCTTTTGTATCTTTTTCGTCTGACATATCCTCCTTTGGTGTCTGTTTTGGTTCGGGTGTTTCAGGTTTCTGATCCTGTGTTCCTGGTTCGTGTTTCGGTTCTGTGCCCTGTTTTGAGCTTTCTCCTTGTTTCGGTTTATCCCCAAAAGCTAGATCTGTCTCGATCTGTTGTTGTTCTCTGTATTCGTTCCACCTATCAAGTGTCTGTTTTTCAAATGCGAAGAAGCCGTAGTCTCCTAGCTCCTCGTCAACTCGAAACTCGTGCCACCAAGTGAGTTCTGGTTCGGTGTTTGGGGGTAGGAATAGTAGTTCCTCTGTTTTGTTCGTTTCGTTGTTCCAATGGATCCAAATTTCTGGTGGTAATTCGTTGGTAGGGTCTCCTCCTTGTATTCTCCTTCAAAGAGCTCCTCTTGGACCGGTAAGTTCTTTCTCTTTGTTCCTGAAATGTAGCACCAGGCCTTGTGTGTCGTAGAAAAGTAGACTTCTCTCCGATTAAGGTAGTACTTCTGTTTGTAACGGACGGAGCCGTTCGGTGGTCTGATCTGAGCGGTTCTGGTATCAATGGTGTCTGGCTAGTGACGATGCACTGAGCGGTTCCTGAGTTCCAACTTGTGTTACGGACGATGCCCTCGTCGTGGTTCGTTCTAAGTCAACGGTGACAAGCAGAGTCTCGGTCCGCTCCCAGCCACTGGACAAAGAGTTCAGACGCTAAGTCAAACAATGACAAAGGTCTTGAGAGCGGCGAGAGAGAAAAGCGTCGAAGTTGATCGAGGTTGAGAGCAAAACTCGTCTAAGTTGGAACTAGAGTTACTCTAGGATACATGGGGTTTATATACGATTAGAGAACAATGAAAACGCTAAAAGGAATAAGGCTATGGTTACCTGAGAAAGGAAATACGAAGGTAACTACAAAAGGAGATAGCGTCCAAGCTGTACAATGTGCAGTTAAGGAGAAATGATGGATATGAAACAGTCCATTGAGACAGGAAGACGAAACGAAGAGAAAACTGTAACAGTTATTGGGCTTTCTTTACTTAATCCCGCAGTGCGTCTTACACTGGACCAATTTTTATTGGCAATGTAACGCACGTACAGGTTTGTAGTTAAGAAATGTCTGATTACCTAATTATTTGAAAGCGCGACATAAGGTCGCGCGCACAAGCAACAAAAACAAATATATACATTTTGCAAAGATGCACATATGATTATGCGCATCGAGATAGTAGTCAACAAGATGACGAGGAGAGCGAGGTTCCCGCGAAGACGTCAGAGCCCTTACAATTTGCAAACAAGCAAGACTTCAAGATAATGGTGATGAACACCATAGAGATCACTGATATGCTTGGACTTAGACAGATCAATCAATCCATACTCCAGCTTCAAAATTGAAGACCACTTCTACAGTGTCTGGACTCTGGAGCATCCAGACTATCACTTGATGTAAGAAAGGGTCCTTTGAAGCTGCTGAGAGCATATTCTTACCCCATGACTCTGAAATGAAGAGAAGCCCTGTCCTGCTCTTGGTGCTTGCTCCACAACTCAGCATATTCCAGCTCACTGTCCAGCAATCTGTGCCCAGCTTCAACAAAAGACCATTTCTACAGGTCATTGCTTGACACTCTCCCCAGTTCATCACATTTTTGTTCACCTGTCTGGAGCATCTGCCAATCTTAGTCAATTTGACCATTTCTTGACCATAATTTGACTTCACATGACTTTCTTTTGACTATACTTGACTATGCATGACTTTCTTTTGACTACACTTGACCATATGTTGACCATACTTGACTACAGTTGACTGTTGGCTGACTAAATTGAGCTGCTGTTGACTATTGCCTGACTATTTTAATCTATACATAACATCACTGCCTAATTGATAACTCAAGTGGATACATGTCATACCACAATGATAGAATGGAAACATGTGGCCATATTCACATACAATCAACTGAACCTGAATATATTTATCAACTTTGACCAGTACATGACTAGTCCTGACTGGAGTTTGACTGGTCCTGACTACAGAGGACTGTGGTGTGACTAGTGGTGACTGTTGATTTTTACTGAGGATCACCTTTGACCCCACCTTGTCACCTCGAGATCACCAACCCTGACCAGCACTTGCTTTGTTTACAACATCCCTGACGCCATTCGGCTTCAAAATAGTCAGCCAAGTCTGAGAACCTCCTAGGACTCACCCCCAGCTGTTCAAGATGTGTGTTTCTCCCTTCCCCTTGCCTCAACCCTGCTTTGAACAACACTTTGGTCCTTCACTGAAGGTGTGCTCGTGCACAGAGAGGTTTGGTTTTGGGTTTTGCCCGTCATATAGCACATCAACGTTACTGGTATTGGTCATGGTAAAAGTGTGATAGCTATGCCAAAATTGCTGCCTCTCAATGATGTGCCCCTCTACTCATTACAAACTGTGCAATGCTACAATCTCCTCTGCCAGCTGGTGGAAGGGTTTACTTTCCTGCATGGACATGGCATTGCGCATTTGGATCTCAAGTCTGCAAACATTGTTATAGACACTTCATTGGAGCGGTTGTATATTATTGACTTTGGCTTGGCCCACAAGGTCAATGGCATAGAGGATACAGTGTCTGGATTCAGAGGGACAAAGCAGTGGGTTGCACCTGAAGTCGATGACAATGGCTATCTGTACAGTGCAATTTGCGCGGACCTGTGGGCTGTTGGTGAGCTCATTCAAACCGTTCTAGTTCTGTGGCACAACGGTCCAGCTCCAAACAATGGCCTGGAGGAGATTTCTACCCAGTTATTGAGCATGGATCCTTTGAAGCAACCCATGCTGGGCGACATTTTTTCCAAATTTGATTTCAGTGATCATAAAAGGGTATCCTCACATATGACACCATTGATTCAACCAGATTTGTATAATTGCTTATTGCTTGTACAATAGGGTAAGAAGAACCATGTTCACTTACAATCTATATTTTGGCAAATATCATACCCCACATACCTTGATCATGTTTCTACACTTTCGGCATTTGGCCATTACCTTGATCGATTGGAGGTGCTAGCAGGATATGATTGGGTGAGTAGTGACCAAAAGATGTCTGCTCCAATCCAGTAAATGAAACACCAGTATTCTTGACAAAATGGGATACAGTATTTAGAACAGTTTCATGAAGGTTATTTGACATCATTGGCTGCAAGCATCTCCACAGTTACCACGAGATACCAAATACTGTAGTTTACATGTCGCCATAATACAGATTCTTGTCAAGCAGGGATAAGTATCCACATCTGCTCCAATTCACCTGCCTCCCTACTATCGATTGCAAACTAGGCAAACAAGTATCAGTTAGTGGTATTATTGCATAAACACGCGCGTCGCACAGCAGCATTATCATTGATATCAGTCACAACACGACTGCTGACCACCTTGTGTATATGTCCCTCCTTGTGTAGATGTCCGATCTTGTGTCGATGACCCGAATCAGCACGGCAAATACTACAAAAGCCAACAATTATTGTCACAGAGAGCAACAGTAAGGCCCTGGCTTACATATGTCCTTGATTGCCTTCGTCTTTTTCCATTAAAATAAACTCAGTCGCTTTGAGAGCTAAACCTATGTAACCTCCAACGTCAGCAATAACAGGTGCCGGAACGCTCTTGGTCACTAAAGTGAGGGTAAAGCGCGCTGATCTTTCTTTGACGTATTTTAATTTGAACTAGCCGATTCATGTAAAACGCTATTTTTGAATAAGCCAATCTGGCACATACCTGGGTAGTAGGCTCCGATCCTGCAGTGATGTGCCATGGAGAACTGACAGCTTCCATGTAAACGGTACTATTAAAAGTGCTTTGCAGGAAATAATTTCCCTCCTCGACCTCGCGCTTGGCATGAATCTTGTCAGGGCAAATGGCGAAGTACTTCTCCATGAACCATACTTGACTCGTCGTGGTCTGTAGACATCTCAATCCTCGTTATTAGATCTCTGGGAAGGCTTACATCGCTAGGAACAAGACATATCTCGTTATAATGTTATTAATTAAAATGGGAGTTTGAAGAAGTGAACTTACCTCGTCTTCATCGTCGATACAGTTATCCACAACGCCAATTGACATATCGGTCTCTGGAATACGTAAACTGGAAACAGATCAGAAAGCTGAAAATTACGACATCGCGTTGTACTCACGACCAAGCAAATCCTCCAATGCTTTGAATGTCCCATGGGAACACTTTTTGCAATCCAACTAAATTATCACCTGCAGCAGCTATGGAAGCACTACCACCAAGGTATAAGCTGTTACCGGCATTCTGGATAGTGTAGTGGCCGACGGAAGGATCCAAATTCACAATCCACTAAAGGACCCGAACGTGAGTTGAGTGCAATCGCTCCACGTATCAATCTTACGCGCTGATAAAGAGTTTGATCAAGTTGAGATCGAACATATACGTTGGTGCTCCCAATGGCTTGTCCTTCCGGCATCGTGAGGAGGCTCTTGCCATTGATATTCCGAATACGGTAATTTCCGGGTGCAAAAAGTCATTGTGGATAGGATGCGAAGTCACGGGAATCAAGCGCCATCGATACGTGTCATGCTCCTTGTTTGAAAGAACTTGAATCAGCAATACTCTCAAATTTGGAGCGAGACATACCTTCCATGTTGTTGTTAGAGAGACACTCGCATTGTTGTCGGCAGTGAAGAAATAGTAATTGGCGCTACTATAGAAGAGAGATAATCTAGGCACGGTTAATGACAGATTACGAGGCTCAAGAATACTTTGCACACCGATACGCATCATTTTTATGTGACACATTAACTAATGCGGTTGAATTGTTAGCCGCGCCAGCATATACCGTCGTCGAAGAGATTATCAAGCATTGATCGGTGTTTGCGACGTTTCGAACGTAATAACTGGTTCCAGTTGCTCTTTCAAATCGCCACTAGCTTCTAGTCAAAGCTCATGTGTTGCTGCAGGATGAATATAACGTACGTATTGACGATCAATCTGTTTCGCGGGCCGCAAAACGACGTTCGCTGTCGACGTAGTTGTGTGGTCGAAAAGTTCGAGGTATGTCAGAAATTCCACATTTTGTATGCGGTACTTGACATGGGAACAGGATCAACCATTTGGATGTGTGAGCGTGATGCCATTACAATGATCGCGGCATTCACAAGTTCAATAACAAGCTTTAAGTACTGTGCATACGCATCAGATAAGGAGGCAATGGTCCCTAGGACATCAGAAACACGGGGTGTCACATGGCCCCTTGCTCGTTGATTGGTCAACGTTCATGCTAGAACCCACCGGTGCTGCATCTAGAAAAATGACCTTCAGTCAGCAGCACCTCTTCACGGTGCATGAGGCCGATCTCCTTACTCTAACATGAGGCATCCACGTTGTTACACGTTACGTCTTTACATCTGAGGCTAGAAACTATCGGTGTGTAAAGGCGATATATAGGAGATCTAGTCTCGATTCGGACAATACAAGACAACAGGAAACACACCGTGTACATGATTAACAAATTTGTGCAGTTCGTGATTCTTATCGATGGAATGAGGCCCGTCAGGCAACAGGACATGACGAATCAGATATAGGATAGACGGCTCGGCAAAAAAGCACTCGACTGTCATAGGATTCGTGAACTGAATAATATTTTTTTTTCAAGTTAGGTTCTTGCCAACTCGAGCGACGCTGAGAATGGCGTAGATGCGGACCACGCACTGTGGTGAAAGTGGCGTTTACAGACATATAATGAGCCTGCCGCTGTGTATGTCTGCACGCGTTCAAAAGTAGGACTTCCGATGAGATGCGTGTTATTTACAAATGCGAATCAGGTGCCATAGTGTCAGTAGGGTCGCTTCAGCGTGAGTTTTCGCCTCTTCATGCCGCATGAGGCCGATCTCATAAACATGAGGCATTCATCTTTACATATGAGGTTAGACACGTCTCGTGGCGGTATATCGGAGGTCTAGCCTCGATTCGGACAACAGGACACACACCATGTGCATGGTTAACAGACTCGTGGAGTTCGTGACTCTCATCGATGGCATGAAGCTCATCAGGCAACGTATTTGACGAAGTAGAAATGAGACAAGGTGATAGGACGGACGGAAAGCACTTGAGGTTTGCCGCCTGGGTTGAATAATTTTCAAGTTAGGTGCTTGTCGAGTTGAGTGACGCTAAACATGGCGTTAGATGCAGACGCGCCATCTGGTAACAGCACAGGACATGTACTGGTGCGGACCAGTTTGGTGAGAAGCAAAGCCCGATTACTATATTGGGCTTCAGGTCCACTTTGCCATCAATTGACATATAAGAAAGCATGGACTCGGGGCGTTACAGTCGTATTGCGTTGGTTCTTAATGGATCGAGCTCCGTCAAAGCGTGGATTGCCCGTAAGTTTCGCAGTTCTTCCGTGCTACAAGTCCTCTGAGTCATTGTTACTGCAGGCAAGGGTGGACTTCGAGACTCATTTCGATGATATCCTCATATCCGAATCAACTCCTGGCGATGTTGAAGAACGTTGCGCCAATCAAAACCCTCATGCCTTCAATAAGCTTTTTAAACAAAACATCCCGGCAGCACGCAGTTACACAGATCCGCTCCTATTTTCTCTCCAAGCGTTTTATGCTTGTTATTCCACGGAGCTAAGAGGTTGCAGTAATCCGGGTTGCAAGACCTACCGCGATCTATTGATATCGCGAATGCCGCAGTGTACGACATGGCCCGGTCTTCAGCAGTGGGCTCTTCAGGCAGCAGCTTGTTTATGCTTTTGCGTGCGCAATCACAGTGATTCGAAGATTGCAAATCACGTCACATATGCTTGCAACTTTGTAGATGGGCGTCAGTGTCATTCTTCCTCAGCCGAACCACGCTTCAAGTCTTACGCTCGAAAAACGAATTTCACCAATTGGGCAAGACAACTGAACACTCACGAGGTATGGCTCCTGATTTCTTGGCTCAAGGGGATAGCGACCGGTGCATACTCACACATTCCGGTACCCCGGTCGTGTTTTGACGTCGACCCATCCGCCTGCGCCTACGACGACATAGCTGTTAATCAGGCCATCTCACGTGCTCTTCACCAAGGCCTATGTCCTCGTCGGATATGGGCTATCGCCATGAACCTCCCTGGCAGAGAATCCAACATCCCTGTACTCATTCCCGACAAACCCCTGCACAATACGGACTGCCCAAGCAGACACAATTTTTGTAGCATGGGACCTGCTCATCGGAGCTGTACGTTTGAAGCCTGCGAAATATCTGCTGTCAACTTTACGAATGTCGTACAACGTCATCGATCAGGTTGTGATGGGAATTGCAAAAGAAAACAGTTTCCCGTTCAGTTGCTTGACAAAGCTGCAAATAGAAATAGACCGACAGCTTGGGCGATCGACGGCGAGCTCCGTCCCCTTAAACGCGGAAAGCGCTATATAGCCATTTCTCACGTTTGGTCTGACGGTACAGGAGGTAACGGTGCCGTTCACGAATGCCTGTACAGCTTCTTTTGCGATGTAGCACGCAGTTTGAAGTGCCAAGGCTTGTGGTGGGACGCCATCTGCATACCTCAAGACAGACAAGCACGCGCCAAGGCTATCAACCGTATGCACAACTATTACTCGAAAGCAGTATACACCGTCGTGCACGACCTCTGTCTAGCCACGTCAGAATGGGTCGACTCTGATCGCGCTTCGTTTGCGCTCGTCATGTCGAACTGGTTCACGAGAGGCTGGACAGCTTTGGAACTGGCGAAATCGCAAAAGGTACAAGTACTCTTCCGTTCCACAGAGTCTCCGGGATTCGTGTTGAAAAATTTGAACGACGACATTTTATGCAATCCCGGAAGCGTGTCTTCATTATCTGGTCTAGCGGCGTCGGTAGCCATCCGCGCTCTACAAGAAGCCGATAAACATCGGTCAAAGCAAAGATTCACGGTCAATGATATTCTGACATCTCTCGGTCCGAGGTTCACTTCTTGGGCGAGGGATCGCGCCGTCATCACAAGCCTATTCGTTGGAATCGAGAAGCTCGCCGATGATCAGCACGAGATATACCGTCAGGTCATTTGCAAAATCGGCAGGATTTCAACAGCACAGTTGTTCCACAATGGCTCTTCCTTAGCTGGTCCATTCTCTTGGTTTCCAACCAACTTATTCGACCTTCCCACCTCTAAAACGCCAGAAAAGCTGCGGATCACGAAAGAGGGCGATGTAGTTGGCGACTGGATGATCATTTTCGATCTCCCGCCAGCTCTAGATTCCGAGTTCTTCTGGGATATGACGCACCCGGTGACGAAATGTCGCATCCGAGCAGCTTTGCGCGATTTCGACCGGCATGTCATTTTGGTTGAAGCCGGCCTCAACCCGGCACCGCGAGGCGTGCTCGTCAAAATCATGAAGGACAAGGAGGAGATCGCCGATGCCTTCGTTGATCAAGCCGATGAAGAGAAAATCGAAGCCGAAGAAAATGACACTGATGAATGCGAAAGCGAAGCTGATGAAGATGAAAAATGTGAAACCGAAGAAAGCGAAACGGACGAAAGTGAAGAGGAAAGTGAAAGCGGCGATAATGAAATTCACAGGATAAAGGTTCTCTGTCGCTTTGTCGGACCAGTCCACTTCCGTACACCTCAGCATGTCCCTGATGGGATGTTTGACGTTCGTATTATTGGAGCCGGTGGGGATGACCTTGATGCAGACGTTAGCGCAAGCCATTATCTCAAGTCCAAGGGCGCGTTCAAGGACAAAGAAACCACCGACTCTGAGTCTGACTCCGACTCTGCTGGCTCAGCGGACTGATTCTTTCTGCGACATTTAGCGTCGATTTCGCGAAGTGGTAGTTTCAAGTTACTCTCGTCTTTTCTTAATTTTGATTGCGGAGACTGCGTCGTCCATTAGTGCCTTTATACCACAAAAGAAAATATTATCTCACAGAAGACCTTAATCACGGTGGTCGCGTCATCTCCTGCTGGCAACCACAGCGCATACTCTATCCCTAGAAGCCTTCATGTCAACACTCAGTCGTTCATTCCCCAGCATTCAGAGGCGATTATAAAGTTTTCTTCTATTTTTTTCTTTTCATGCGACAACGCCTCCGCTGGCTCCTTTAAATAAAGATATTCAATGATGCATAAATTTTGACTACAGTTGCATAGTTTCGAGTTCCGGCTCTTGTTATGGCTTCATTGATATCAAACAACCACTACACGCGCGGACGTTCATCGTACCGCTGCTTCTGTACATAGCGGCCTTACCAATATACATTTTTATGCAAAAACAAAGGGGCAAGCTCGGTCCGAGCGCAGATGCTTTATTTCCTCCATTGTGAAGCGAAAACCAGGACACTTTGTTGAATCCTGAGTAACACATATGGGTAAGGACCATTGTTCCGCCACGCGAGGAACTTGTCAAAGCGTCGTTGAGCTCGATGGGCGATTCGTATCGCCTGTTCAAACGTTAACATGAAATTGAATGATGATAAGCGAGCCACATAGTTCAGACATATGGATGGGTTCGCTCCGTTGACGCTCCTGTGAGAATGCTGGTTGAAGAGATACAATTGTGTTCACAGTGATTAGTGTGGTTGCGGAAGTCGTCGAACGCGCGCATGGCTTCTTTCATCAGAGCCTACAAGTGCGTTTTCCCTAGCCTTTCTCACTAACACGCCCTCTGACAAGCTCAACAGCGCCGCCTTCCTCAAACGGCCGCTTCTCACAAACTGCATATCCGCCGCGATCCTGTTCGGTGCGGGAGACGTCCTCGCACAACAGGCGATTGAAGGGAAAGGATTGAATGGACGCGATGTGCGTCCATCATCCGCTCTGAGCTCTGTTCAAGATGATAAGAGACGAACAGGCAGTTTGCCAGGACGGCCAGGTTGTCATTTTACGGAGGTCAGTTCAAAGTCGTATCGACGGGTCTCAACGGACGATTGACTTGATCATTGGCAGGCGCGTTGTTTGGACCGTGCATAACTTCTTGGTATGGGTTCCTGAACCGTATCAAATTTGCGAACCCGAAGACGGCGGTGGTACCGAGTAGGTTTTCAAGCCAGCTTAAATTAACTGTGCAGTTCAAACGTTTCGGTCGCATAGGTATGGCTGGATCAAGCGGTGTTTACGCCCGGTTCGTAACTCCAACATACTAAAGTGGTCTCTGTATGAGGGTGATGGTGTGCTGTTTTTCTACGGTGCTATGAGCGTGTTGGAGGGGAAGCCTCACGAGCTGGTGGATATAATTCAACGTGTACGTTCCTATGTGCCGCGAAATTGGACAAAACCATTTTTGGAAGGAAAAATGTAGATGATCATCAATGATCTTCAGTGATCACCTGTGTTCATCATAGATTATGATTAATGAGCATGTACACTAGTGAACAGAAGTGATAGTTCATGGTCCATTCTAATTGCCTACTTTCTTATCCGCAAAGGTGCTCATGAATCAAACATACTACATAATGATCTTATATGTAGATTGCTTGCTAAGGTTGTTTCATGTTCGCTCACATTCACTCACTGTTGTCAACAACCAATCAGGAAGAAACAGGTTCAGATGGCAAAAGCTGTTAACAGTTGACTCACGTCTGCTCACTATGGTTCATGATAACAAATTGATATTCATCAATGATCACCAGTGATCACGGCTGTTCTGGACGAGGCACAATGAAATGAGATGAGTGCAGATGATCATTCGAGATCATCAATGATCACTATATTTTGTCCAGTTTCATGGAGCAAAACGTTCCATATCGCTTGTTTGTCTTTGGGCTTGCTAGGCATATGTCCCTACTCTGATACAAAACTGGTGCGTCCTCAGTCATGCATTGCTACATCATGCTGGCTCATAACTGTTGAACAACCTTCACCCCAAATACCCCTAAGTATAGCCCTCAATGCAGCTATCACCGGTTTGACCCTTAGAGGGTATTTTCTTTTATTATATTTCTTTTATTTACATATATTAAATTACAGTTCTATACACAAATATGTACATACACTAAAAGTGTATATAAGACCTGTAGATAGAAAATTGTCATGGCTCGTATTCAACGCTCCAATTCTAAGACATTTATATTCATTTTTCCTTTGTATTTTACATGTAGGGTAGCCAAACACTTAGCTAAGTCGGCGTCTATCTTATCTAGTCAGCGCTAAGATTAGATTAGATTAGATTACGGACTACCGGACCGATGACTCATACCTGATGACTAATCCGCAGTCAATGCGCAGTCATGGCTATGCAGTCTGACTCACACAGGACTATTGTTAGCGTAGGGTTCCACAGCCTTTAGGGTTGTAGGGGTTAGCGCACAGACCATCCTGTAATGTATATAAACTGTGCAAGTAGCACCCAGAGTCCTCAGTCGAGTTCTCTCAGGTTTCATACCTACCTTCATCTCCTCTCACTCTCAGTCTATTGTTGGGGCCCTAAGCTGTCACGGCGAGGGTAGTCCTGATAGTAGAACTCGACTACACCACCGCTTACTGCCCCACCGCTTGCACTAGAGCATCACGCTCGCGCCCGGACCCTTGGGCTAAGGGGACACATTTGATAACTGGGGGCTCACACACTCGTCCGCCGAGTCTAAAGCGTTTCTTGTTGTTGGACAATAAAACCGTCACCCCTAGTTCTTTGGAGCATCTATAAAAGCTCCATCTTACGTTCCCGGTCTACGCAAACCGAAGTACCTAACCCGGTATATAGGGTCACCTGTGCACAGGATACCAGTGCCGGAGTAGTGACACGTTACATCACTCGCATCGTAGGACCAGCCTCACCAGCCCCTGCGCACGTTAAATTGCCCTGGTCTAGGCCCCTGAAGGCTATACTTATATACTTTGTACCCGTTATTTCGTAATCCTTGAGAGTAGCCGCCGCTTGGTCACGCGCTCTTGAGAAAGGCCGTACTCATTAGGAGTACAGTGCTATCTGGACAACCATTCGGCCCCAGATTAGTAATAGTCATTTTCTTTGAATACCGAATCCAAGTAAATAACATACCTATATTGTACTGCAGGGTGAGGGTTGAGGACCCTAACTGCACATCCCAAACAAGTGACAGGTTAACCCCTTCCTCACTTTACGTACAATTGAAGACAAGGATCTACGAGGTATTCTTAGGCGACACAGCCTTACCGAAAGCGAAATAGATAATTTTTGGAACGAAGTATTCGGAGATCTTGATCCGAACAACAACGGTTTCCAGCCTGAGCAGGAAGATCCATTCTCATCATCATCATCAGAGAACGGATCAGCATCATCATCATCATCCACTCCTTCGCTCACCGAAGAACCACACCACTGGGGAACCAGCACCGTTCCAGATCATCCACCCAAACCCCGCGACTATCCATATCGAAAACCTTTTCAACTCCGACGCAGATTACATCGGAGAAGTCGCACCACCATTCTCACCACCACCACCACCTTTTAGATCTCCATCGGCATCACAGCCATCAAGGTCTCTATCCCCTTTTACACCACCACCCGTTTACCACACGATGGCAGCCGAACAGGATCTGACATCAGCACAGCTATTGGAAATCCTGAACAATCAGGAAAATACAATACAACAATTGCAGGAACAACTGCAAACACTCCAAGCCAATAATGCCGCCGCAGCACAGCAGGCAGCAATGGCTCCACCGGCCACACCGGCCCCCCATCATCAACATACCGGAAGGGACGGTATTCAATATTCCCTCAACAGGAGGAAACAGCGGATCAAAAATAGATGTCGCTAAACCGCCGGTGTTCTCAGGCAAGATGTCCGAGGTCACAAACTTTATCAATGCCTGTCGGCTGTACCTACAGCTGAAAATGGCAAATGCAGACGAGGAGGACAAGATCTTGTTGGTCTTGTCATACATGTCAGATGGTTTCGCAGTTGATTGGCAAGACAATCTACTGGAATTGATCGCCGAAGATCATCAATCAGTCCCTGATACGGTGGAACGATTATTTAGGTCGATAAAAAGGGATTTTGGCGACACAGACGAACAGTCGTCAAAAATATCAGAACTGCACACGATGACACAGGGCGCACACACGTGTGAAGAACACGTACAAAAGTTTAAAAAAGTAGCCCGAGGAACGGGTTACGAGGGACAAGCTCTTATCGAAGAGTTCAAAAGAAGTTTGAATGCCGGTCTCCGAAAAAGGATAATGGAGGCTGACGAAGTACCGGAAACCATCGACGAATGGTACAGGAGAGCGGTCCGTCTCGACTGACAATGGAGACAAGCCAAAGCCGAGGAACAATATTATTCCTCAAGGAACAGTAACTCCGCTAAGAGGAGTGAAGGATCCAAAGGCCTGGATACGGTGAAGCCGGTAGGAACTGGCCAGCCTAAACCCCGCTGGAAATTCAATGCGGGATCAGCGAGCCAGAACCGATCGGGAGCTGGAGCCTCCTCGAGTAGTAATACGGCGCCTCGGCCACAAGACCCGAACGCCATGGATGTCGATCGAACACAGTGCCCCCCGATGCGCTGCTACAAATGTGGAAGAATCGGGCACATCGCAAGAAATTGCCGTTCAGGTTTGGATATCCAAACCATGTCCTTCGACGAAATGAAGGAATACTTCGCAAAAGGCGAAGAGTTAAAAGAAGACAAGAGTCAGTAGGTCCCGTACTGAACTCTCAAAATAGATATTCTCTTTTAGGTACGGAAACAGACTCGGTAGGTACCATAGTGGACCTAGAGACTTCAACAGTCTCTGGGACCACTCCGCAGGACGCGGTCTCTGGTGCCAAAGCACAGGAGCGCGGCAGGGCGGTTAGACCTGTGCTTAATTCGTCCTCAACCGAAAAAAGAATATTTAAAAAGGGACAAAAAGAATTTCTCGTTCGTTCTATTGGTCAGAAGGACGAAATACTAATGGAGATCGGTCTAGAAACTCTAGACACACACGATCAAACAACAGAACTGGCATTGCTCGATTCAGGAGCAACAGGTCTGTTCATGAACTCTAAATTTGCTGCTGACAAAGGTTTTAAATTAATCCCTTTGGATCGACCTATTCAAGTTAGAAATGTAGATGGTTCTAACAACGAAGGAGGTATGATTACTCATGAAGTAGATCTGATCATGAGTTACAAGGGACATCAAGAATGCGCAACCTTTGAAATTTGCGAGTTGGGAAAAATTAATGTAATCATAGGTTCAACTTGGTTACGAAAACATAATCCGGACGTTAACTGGATCACCGGAGAAATAAAGTTAACACGTTGTCCACAATCATGTGGATATAAACAGAAGGAATGGACAGCGGAGAGACAAAAGAAAACCAAAGCGGCAGAGCATTGGGAATCCAACATGTACATCTGGGAAAAAGAACGCAAGTTGGACTTTGCGCATTGGTTGGAACAGAAGGAAAAGGAAGAATCAGATCTGGATTTCCTTGATCAATGGAAACATCCGAAACTATACAAGGAAGGAAAGAAATACGAATTTCTTCCTTTAAAAAATAATAAAAAGACAATCCTAGATGGATCAGAGAATTAAAAAAGGCAGAGCCTAAAGATCTAGTACCGTCGCAGTATCACAAGTACATACACTTGTTTGAAAAAACTGCATCAGAAAGAATGCCGGTTAGGAAACCTTGGGATCACGCTATTGATCTCAAAGAAGGTTATCAACCTCGAAAAGGAAAGGTGTATCCTTTATCACCAGATGAACTCGGCGAAGTCAGGGACTTTGTTGATGATCAACTCAAAAAGGGGTACATCAGACCTTCGAAATCACCGCAAACGTCGCCGGTGTTCTTTGTAAAGAAAAAGGATGGGAAAAAGAGAATGGTACAGGATTACCGTTACCTAAACGAGTGGACAGTTAAAAATAACTATCCATTACCGTTGATATCGGAGCTCGTGGATCGGGCAGGACAAGCCAAACACTTCACCAGGCTAGACCTTAGGTGGGGTTATAATAACGTACGGATCAAGGAAGGAGATGAATGGAAGGCCGCCTTTACTACACCAGAAGGTTCTTTTGAACCAGTAGTAATGTATTTTGGGCTTACTAATTCTCCGGCAACCTTCCAAGCCATGATGAACAACATATTTCGGGATATGATAAATGAAGGAAAAGTCATTGTATACATTGATGACATCCTAATTTATACAAAAACCGAAAAAGAGCATAATAAAATAGTGCTCAAAGTTCTCCAGCAGTTGGAAGAAAACGATCTTTACGTCAAACCAGAAAAATGTGTATGGAACATGCAGGAAGTAGAATTCCTAGGGGTCATCATTGGTCCTAATGGAATTAAAATGGATCTGAAGAAAGTTGATGCAATCCTTAACTGGCCCACACCTGGCTGCGTGAAGGATGTACAACGTTTCCTAGGCTTGGCAAATTACTATAGGAGATTTGTCCAAGACTTCGCTAAAATCGCACGACCATTGCACAATCTGGTCAGAAAAGATAAAACATGGGAATGGAAGGAGGAAGAAGAAAATGCGTTTAAAACCTTAAAAAAAACATTTACAGAACAGCCCCTTCTTGTCGCCCCAGACTCCGACAAGAAATTCAGAATAGAGTCTGATGCCTCTGATTACGCAACGGGAGGAGTGTTATCTATGGAATGTGAAGATAACAAATGGAGACTGGTAGCATACCTCTCCAAATCCCTCAACGAAACAGAGAGGAATTATGATGTCCACGACAAAGAAATGTTGGGCATTATTAGATGTCTCGAGGCCTGGAGACATTATTTGGAAGGAGCAAGGCAAGAATTTGAGATTTGGACGGATCATAAAAATCTTGAATACTTTATGAATGCAAAGAAATTGAATAGACGACAAGCACGCTGGGCATTATATCTCAGCAGATTTAATTTCAAGTTAATTCATAAAGCAGGAATAACAATGGGAAAGGCCGATTCTCTGTCCAGGAGGCCAGACCATAAAAAGGGGGTAGAAGACAATAACAAAGAAGTTACTTTGTTAAAACCAGAGTTTTTCCGAATCGCAGCACTCCAACAAGGGCAGGTGTTGGTTGATGCATCGGAAAAGGAAATTTTAAATAAAATTCGAAAATCAGAAGAAAAAGACGAGGAAGTTGTAAAAGCAGTAGAAGCCATGAAAAAGGCAGGAGTCAGACGACTCAATGCAGGAGAATGGCAGATGGAACAAGGACTTATCCTCTGGCAAGGAAAAGTTTACGTTCCCAAAGACAACAAATTACGAATGGAGATAGTTAGGCTCCATCATGATATACCCATTGCAGGACATGGAGGACAATGGAAGACGGTTGAACTTGTCACAAGAAACTACTGGTGGCCAGGGGGTCACTAAATTTGTTAAAAAATATGTCGCCGGATGTGACAAGTGTCAAAGAAGCAAAAACTTCCCCAGAACCACCAGCAGGGAAGTTGATGCCTAACTCGGCACCATCAAAGCCATGGACGCATATATCAGCAGATTTTATAACAAAGTTGCCGGAATCACACGGTTACAATGCAATTTTGGTAGTCTGTGATAGAATGTCTAAAATGGCTCATTTTATCCCAACATCCGAAGAAACGTCAGCACAGGGACTGGCAACGTTATTCAGGGACCACATATGGAAACTCCATGGACTCCCTGAATCAATTATTTCAGACAGAGGCCCTCAATTCGCCGCACAAATGATGAAAGAATTGAACTCAATGTTAGGCATTTCTACGGATTTGTCTACCGCTTTCCATCCACAAACGGATGGACAAACAGAACAAATGAATCAGGATTTGGAACAATTCCTGAGGATCTTCATAGATCACCGACAAGAAGATTGGTCGGGATGGTTGGCCATTGCCGAATTTAGTTACAATAACAAAATTCAGGCATCTACGAAACATACACCGTTTTTCATAAACTACGGAAAACACCCGAGAATGGGTATTGAACCCAGAAAGGAAGGAAGTCATCCAGCAGCAGCAGACTTTGCGCAGAAAATGAAAGAAATCCATGAAGAAGCGCAGTCAGCTTTAAAGAAATCACAGGATGACATGAAACTATACGCAGATAGACGACGTTCTGAAGCACCAGAATATAAAGTAGGAGATCAAGTTTGGTTGTCAACCAAAGATCTCTCCTTATCTGGACACCCAACCAGAAAATTGGCAGAACGATGGATTGGTCCTTATCCAATAAAAAAGATCATTTCGTCAAATGCGGTAGAATTAAGTTTACCTTTCTCACAACAATTTCATCCTGTTGTGAATGTTTCAAGAATACGTCCTTATGTTAAACCATTAAAAGGACAAAGAATGGCAGCTCCACCACCAGTGGAAATTGACGGCGAAGAAGAATTTGAGGTAGAAGAAATCCTCGACGTACAATTGAAAAGAAACAAGATGGAATATCTTGTAAAATGGAAAGGATATACGGCAGAACACAATTCGTGGGAGCCAAAAGAACACTTAGGAAATGCAAAAAGAAAGATAAAGCATTTCTACGATAAACACCCCGGAGCAATACGAGTTATTGATAGGACAATCTTTGACGGATTAAGCTTCCGAAAATATGAAAACTTCACGGAATTTCCTGGAAACGCCATTTCCAGAATTGATGTTAATGCAGTAGCAGAAACTGCAACATGGGAGAAAAACTGGCAAAAATGGAAGGGTCAATCGCTGATAAAACAGTTAAATGAACCATTGGATCATGATGGTCCTTGCAATTGTAACGGATGCTTAAAAAACTAAAAAGGATTGGTCCTGGAGTAGGACCTTAAACTGCTTCATTTTGTTGCGAAAAGTCTTTCCAGACTAAAAAACACATGAAACAACACGCATTTGTATTTTGTCAGCATGGGCAAAAATCATCGCAACAATAAACATACCAAACAAACAATCCTTACCATTGGTGGTCATTCCAATGTTGGCCACTGTTGTGAACAATCATCTAGATGCATCTTCCCTGAACCACCAAAACCATTACCACGCCGCTCTCCCCACCCAGTCATCACTATGGAACGATCTGTCGAAGTATGGATCAAACAGTACGAAATGGGCAGAGACCCATGGAAATTCCCGCCTAAAGCCTTTTGGGCTTGGCAAGTCTATATGCGTTGGAAGCGCGAAAATAAAGGAGGACATTTATCCTTTGAAGATTTTTAGTTTGTCTAGGAAGCCGAATCCTAAAAAGGGGGTACTGTCATGGCTCGTATTCAACGCTCCAATTCTAAGACATTTATATTCATTTTTCCTTTGTATTTTACATGTAGGGTAGCCAAACACTTAGCTAAGTCAGCATCTATCTTATCTAGTCAGCGCTAAGATTAGATTAGATAACGATTAGATTAGATTACGGACTACCGGACCGATGACTCATACCTGATGACTAATCCGCAGTCAATGCGCTATGCAGTCTGACTCACACAGGACTATTGTTAGCGTAGGGTTCCACAGCCTTTAGGGTTGTAGGGGTTAGCGCACAGACCATCCTGTAATGTATATAAACTGTGCAAGTAGCACCCAGAGTCCTCAGTCGAGTTCTCTCGGGTTTCATACCTACCTTCATCTCCTCTCACTCTCAGTCTATTGTTGGGGCCCTAAGCCGTCATGGCGAGGGTAGTCCTGATAAAAATATACATTCAGTTGCTCTTTCTTGCCTACCAGCATGTGAGTATCTCCACTCTATGAGTGTAAGACCTGGAGAGGTCTCTGGTCACTGTCTATGACAGTGATACAATACTCAAAACACCTGGAGAGGTCTCTGGTCACTGTCTATGACAGTGATACAATACTCTTGTCATCATGGACATATGACTCTGTGTCTAATGGACACATGAGCTCATTGTTCATGACAGTGATGACCACTGAGACTAACTATGTCTGACAGACATATGATTGCTGCTCAACAGGTTATGGGCCCTGATAAGCCCGTCATTGTTGTCAATGATGACAAACCATGTCTCAAGGACATGATCAATGATGATGAAAAATTTTCACATTTTTCAAATTATTTTTTATGAAACAAAATACTGATAAAACATGTTTCATAGATAAAGATATAACATACTATGTCGTCCTCCAAGACTTCCACTGGCATCGATTCCATCAACACTTTCTCTGGTATCAATTATTGTGTTTGGGCAGAAAGAATGAAATCCTACCTCCTTCATATCAGATCATGGTCCATTATCAATCTTTCATTCCCAAAACCATCTCCTCCTGCCGAAGCCACCACCGCTGCACTTACTGCTGCTGCCGCCACCAAATACAAAAAGGATCTTTGAGAATGGCAAAAACTTAACAACTCAGGTCTTGGTGCTCTGCATCTCAAAGTCTCTGATTCAAAAAGGTGACATATTGCTGCAGAGGATCAACTTCTCATAGCATGGACAATGCTGGAGAATAGCTACAAAAAGATGACTCCAGCACTCATTTTTGATTGCTTTCAAAAAGCAGTCAAATTTCAACTCTCAGGAAAGGATCCTGTACCTGAGATCGAAAGACTAGGGTCATATTTTTCACAGCTCAGGGAAGACAAAGTCAATATCCCTGATTTTATGCAAGCTCTCATACTTGCAGCCACTCTTCTGAAAGAATGGACTGCTGTTTCTACGGCCATGCTCCAGCTATATGGAACAGAAAAATTCACCTTCGAAATGATCTCTGATTCCATCATTGGAGAATACCATAGAGGATATGCCATGAAACAACAATACAACTTGAGAGACAAAGCAAACAAAATTAGTGGAGTAAAGAGAAAAGAAAAGGACATGTCATGGAATAATCAGATCAGTGTCAGGGTTCTGACAAATCCAAAGACCAAAGACCTCGCCCTTGCAGGGGGCTTCAGAGGCAAGGGAAAGAAATGCACCCAAGACGCAGACATTCCTCCTGAATCTGATCAGGAGCAGAATGCTCTTGAGATTATATCTCCAGCTCTTTCATTTGTGGCACGAAGAGTACAAGCCTGCATGATGCCACTGGCTGCCCAATACATGGGTCATACACAAACCAGAAAGGGACCATGGCAACGATCTAATGATACTAGATCACTCGCTGAATGCATCGGGCATCACACCAACAATGGAGACATTAAAGATACTTGACACTGTCACAAAAGATGAATTATCTTTTGAACCACCTCCTAAATGTAAAAGATCTACTATGGATCTTGATTATTCAACAATAGGAGACACATATGACATTTTGGAAGAAACATTATTTGATGATGGTCAAAAAGATTATGACATCCTGAAGGATCCGTTTGATGATCAAATGGATCCTCTCTTTGATGACAATGCTGTGAGCCTTGGTGACGAGTTAAGTCATTCATTTGTCAATAGAGAAACTACTAAATGCTTTTCACAGCGATATGGTAGTATAAATGTATATAGCAAAAATATACATTATTTTTCTCATTGCAATAATTGTGTGAAATGTAAAGAAAATGAGTTGTCATGGATCTTAGATTCAGGAGCATCATTACACTTTACTCACAATCAAAATGACTTCTTATACTATTGATCACTAATTGATGAAAGGTTTGTACAAACCACTGCTAAAGGTAAAACTTTACAGATACTAGGTGTAGGTGCCATTATGATCAAAATTATTGTCAATGGAAAGACAGATATTAAATTGATCAGGCCAGTTTTTTATATACCTGACATGGATACAAGATTACTCTCCATGGGAACGTTCCTAAATCAAGGATATTCCCTTTCAGGAAATAGAGATCACATCAATCTAATCAAAGAATCTTCCATTATAAGATTCTCACCACATGAACAAGGACAAACCATATATTGGTTAGATTCTGAGATTCATAGCAAATCAATAAATGTTGTAACATGAAAACCAGATTTTCATATATGGCATAAATGATTGGGACATCCACAAGACAAAGTAATCCAAAAAGGAAAGATTCATCTAGATGGATTTCCTAATATCCCTGTTCCTAAACAGAAACAGACTTGTTCAGAATGTGCTAAAGGAAAAATGCACAGTAAATCATTTCCAGAGTCACAAAGTAGAGCTTCATCTCCTTTTGACTTAATACATTCAGATCTTAAAGAAATATTGATGATATCATATCACAAATATAAATATTTTGTGACATTTATTGATGATTTAAGAAATCCAATACAGAATCTTCACTGAAACAATTTGTTGCCTTAATAAAGAACAAATATCAAATATTGCCTAAGAAATGGCGATTTGATGGTGGAAGCAAATTCACTAAAAGTGAAAAATATCTTAAAGATCTTGGTATTGAGATCCAAAAATCATTACCATATATGTCACAACAAAATGGCAGAGCTGAAAGAATGAATTGTACTATTTGGGAAAAGTCACAATCCCTTAGATTCAACGCCTGCTTACCACAGTCATGGTGGGAATTTGCGCTTGAACACACAGTATACCTATATAATAGGACTCCCATAGCTCACAATAAATGGCAGACACCATATTTTCTTATTGAAAAGAAAAAACTGAATGTATTGGATTTGCAAGTGTTTGGATGCCAAGCTTATGTATATATCCCTGCTGAACACAGACAAAATAAGCTTGAGGCCAGATCTAAGATGATGATCTTTCTGGGATATAAAAACAGAATGAAAGGGTATAAATTTATGAACCCTGAAAACAATACCATTTTTATGGGAACTACAGCAGTATTTGATGAAACAAAATTTCCAAAATGTCGAAACTCTAATCAAATTCCCACATTCCTCAATCCAGAGGAAGAGTTTGAGGATCTCATGCCAGAAATACCTCATGGAATGTCTAAAGAACATAATACATCAGATGAAGAAGAAGATTCATCAAAATCAGAGAGTGATAGTAACTCATCTGATGAATCTAGTATATCTCCCAAAGGAAAGGGATCTGATAGTTCAAATGATGATCCTAAAAGTGATGATTCAGATAATTCTGAAAGTGACAATTCAGATGATCAAAGAGAAATTGAAGATGACTTATTTGCTCCTTCAAGACCATCATCTCCAAGACCAGCTAGAACTAGGCGACCAGTAAATCAACCTGATAATGTCTATGGAGATTTAGACCCAGTCAAAATCGAAAAAATTGATAGAAGAATGAGATTAGATCATTTCACAATTAATAAATTATTATCATGTGCAATTCCTATCAAAGAAACAGCCAATGTGGCTGTACCTGAACATCATCATGAAATATTTCGCTTACCAGTCAGTGAACAAAAAGACTGGATTAACACTGAAAAGAAAGAATGGGATATGCTCATCAAAAGAGGCATTATAATAAATTTACAACATCTCCCTGAAGGCCAAAAGGCTATAGGTTGCAGATGGGTTTATGTCCAAAAAGACGATGGACATAAAAAAGCTCTTCTAGTTGCCCAGGGTTTTTCCCAAATAGATGGCATTGACTACAATGAAATATTCTCACCAGTAGTAAGATATGAGACATGTCATCTTATACTTGCACTTGCAGCACTAGAAAATCTATATATATCATTTCTAGATGTGACTGCTGCTTTCCTATACAGAAAACTGGATGAAGAAATATATATGAAACAACCACCTGGTTTTATCAATAAAGATAAGAAAAGCATGGTATATCGATTACATCATGCACTTTATGGATTAAAAGAAGCTTCATTAGCTTGGTGGAAATCATTAGATGAGTCAATGGAAAAAATGGGCTTCATACAAATACATTCTGATGCGGGTGTATTTATTTTTAAACAAGGAACCAACATAGTCATAGCAATAATTTATGTTGATGACTCAATGTTTTTGGGATCCAATAAAATCATAACATTGCATAAAAAGCAGGAGTTTATGAATAGATGGGAATCTAAAGATTTAGGAGATCTTATTGATGGTCAATCAAAAAATTTCTGATCATTTAAGATAAAGAAAAACAGAAATATCATTACCATTGATCAAAAACCATATTTGCATAAAATAATCCAAAGATTAGGAATGAGTGATGCTACTCACACAAATACTCCTCTTCCTACTGGATATGAACCAATTAAAAATGATCAACCATTAGATCATGCAATTAGATCTCAGTATCAATTGGTTATTGATTCATTACTATATTTGATGATTGGAACAAGACCAGACATTTGTTTTGCTGTTATAAAAATGTCACAATTTTCAGCCAATCCGTCATTAGATCATCTAAAACATGCAATAGGAATGGCTAGATATCTAGCCAAATCAATAGATCTCTGCATAAAATATGATGGATCATTAAGATCTGGCTTAATGAGTTATACAGACTCAGATTGGGCTTCAGATAAAAATGATTGTCATTCCACATCTGGATTCTTTGCTCTTTTATCAGGAGGAGTAGTATCTTGGATGTCTAGAAAACAGAAAACAGTGGCACTATCGTCAACAGAGGCAGAATATATGGCCTTATCTGACTGTGCTAGAGAAAACAAATGGATTAGATCTATTCTTACAGAAATCCATTTTCCCATAACAATTGCGCCTATATATGGTGACAATATGGGATCTCTATTTATCACAAATAATCCTGTTACTGAAAATTGATCCAAACACATTGATATTAAATATCATCATATATGAAAACTCATAGATAAAAAAGAAATTGAATTATGATTCATTAAAGGATCTGAAAATCCTGCAGATATTCTGACTAAAAATCTTGGTCGAATATTATTTCAAAAATTCATACCAATGTTAGGTTTATCAGAATCATTAAATTGATTACTGATGGCCCTGGAGTAGGGCCTTAAACTGCTTCATTTTACTGCATTACAGAGAACAGTCTATCACTGTTGAGATTACTCCAGTTAACGAGTACTTCACGGTCCCCCCCCTATTCCGCGCGGAATCCACATGGAATGTGGTGGATTCCACATGGATTCCACATCATTCCACCTAGTTGGTGGTCCACTATAATTGGCTGAGCATTCCATGCTCATTCCACATCCATTCCACATCCATTCCACATGGAATGTGGAATTTCCACGAACTGTTCACACGGAATATTCCGCATGGCTTCCACATAACTTCCACATCTTTCCACTTTACAAGAAATTCCATCTTGTTTCTTTTTAACCTTACATCGAGGATTTCTTCTACCTCGTATTCCTTTTCTCCATCAATTTCCACTGGTGGTGGAGCTGCCATTCTTTGTCCTCTTATTGGTTTGACATAGGGACGTATTCTTGAAACATTCACAACAGGATGAATTTGGTGTGAGAAAGGTAGACTGAGTTCTACCACATTTGACAAAATGATCTTTTTAATTGGATAAGGTCCAATCCATCATTCTGCCAATTTTCTGGTTGGGCGACCAGATAAGGAGAGATCCTTAGTTGACAACCAAACTCGATCTCCTACTTTGTATTCTGGCGCTTCAGAACGTTGTCTGTCTGCATATAGTTTCATGTCATCCTGCGATTTCTTTAGAGCTGACTGTGCTTCTTCATGAATTTCCTTCATTTTCTGTGCAAAGTCTGCTGCAGCTGGATGACTTCCTTCCTTTCTGGGTTCAATACCCATTCTTGGATGTTTTCCGTAATTTACGAAAAATGGTGTGTGTTTCGTTGATGCCTGAATTTTGTTATTGTAACTAAATTCGGCAATGGCTAACCATCCTGACCAATCTTCTTGTTGGTGATCTACAAAAATCCTCAGGAATTGTTCCAAATCCTGATTCATTCTTTCTGTTTGTCCATCCGTTTGTGGATGGAAAGCTGTAGACAAATCTGTAGATATGCCTAACATAGAATTCAGTTCTTTCATCATTTGGGCGGTGAACTGAGGGCCTCTGTCTGATATAATGGATTCAGGAAGACCATGGAGTTTCCATATATGGTCCCTGAATAACGTTGCCAGTCCCTGTGCTGACGTTTCTTCGGATGTTGGGATAAAATGAGCCATTTTTGACATTCTATCACAGACTACCAAAATTGCATTGTACCCATGCGATTCTGGCAACTTGGTTATGAAGTCTGCTGATATATGTGTCCATGGCTTTGATGGTGCCGAATTAGGCATTAACTTTCCTGCAGGTGGTTCTGGGAAGTTTTTGCTCCTTTGGCATTTGTCACATCTGGCGACGTATTTTTTAACAAATTTAGTGACACCTGGCCACCAATAATTCCTTGTGACGAGTTCAACCGTCTTCCATTGTCCTCCATGTCCGGCAATGGGTGTGTCATGATGGAGCCTAACTATCTCCATTCGTAATTTGTTGTCTTTAGGAACATAAACCTTTCCTTGCCAGAGGATAAGTCCTTGTTCCATCTGCCATTCTCCTGCATTGAGTCGCCTGACTCCTGCTTTTTTCATGGCTTCCACTGCCTTCACTACTTCCTCATCTTTTTCCTCTGATTTTCGAATTTTATTTAAAATTTCTTTTTCCGATGCATTGACCAACACATGTCCTTGTTGGAGCGCTGCAATTCGGAAAAACTCCGGTTTTAACAAGGTTACTTCCTTGTTATCATCTTCTACCCCCTTTTTATGGTCTGGCCTCCTGGACAGAGAATCAGCCTTTCCCATTGTTACTCCTGCTTTATGAATTAATTTGAATTTAAATCTGCTGAGGTATAATGCCCAGCGTGCTTGTCGTCTATTCAATTTTTTTGCATTCATAAAATATTCAAGATTCTTATGATCTGTCCAGATCTCAAATTCTTGCCTTGCTCCTTCCAGATAATGTCTCCAGGCCTCAAGACATCTAATAATGCCCAACATTTCTTTATCGTGGACATCATAATTCCTCTCTGTTTCGTTGAGGGATTTGGAGAGATATGCTACCGGTCTCCATTTGTTATCTTCACATTCCATAGATAACACTCCTCCTGTTGCGTAATCAGAGGCATCAGACTCTATTCTGAATTTCTTGTCGGAGTCTGGGGCGACAAGAAGGGGTTGTTCCATAAATGTTTTTTTTAAGGTTTTAAAAGCTTTTTCTTCCTCTTCCTTCCATTCCCATGTTTTGTCTTTTCTGACCAGATTGTGCAATGGTCGTGCGATTTTAGCGAAGTCTTGGACAAATCTCCTATAGTAATTTGCCAAGCCCAAGAAACGTTGTACATCCTTTACGCAGCTAGGTGTGGGCCAGTTAAGGATAGCGTCAACTTTCTTTGGGTCCATTTTAATTCCATTAGGACCAATGATGACCGAGTACTTCACGGTCCCCCCCTATTCCGCGCGGAATCCACATGGAATGTGGTGGATTCCACATGGATTCCACATCATTCCACCTAGTTGGTGGTCCACTATAATTGGCTGAGCATTCCATGCTCATTCCACATCCATTCCACATCCATTCCACATGGAATGTGGAATTTCCACGAACTGTTCACATGGAATATTCCGCATGGCTTCCACATAACTTCCACATCGTGATTGTCACACTGTCACACCCAAGCTCAGACACCTTCGTCGACATGGTCAGCACATGATCGCACACCAATGCTGCCACCACATCACCACACAAGTCTCGAAGCGGTCACAAACGAGGTATATCAGAAGCATTGGAGCGATCAATCAAAAAACGGGCCGCCAAAAAACCACGCAGGGATGAGGGGAGAGCGAGCATCTGGGTGGCAAGGGGTCACGGTGCGTGGCCATTCTTTTCCCTAGCAATATGGTACTAACCACTGGATGCTTTGACAGGAAAACTTCGGCTATACATGCCCTTGAAGACGTGGCAGCGTCTGCTGGCACAAGTAGTTCATTGACCCGGTACGTTGCACATCTTTTTCTACTTGTTTTCGTTCGCTAATGTATGGTACTACCTTTCCTCATCCAATCCCACCCAAACGACCCACAAAACACCTCAATTCCGCTGAAACGAACACCTGGCACCCCCTGGCCCTTCCTCTCTCACAAACCGGACACCCGCAATCGCTCAACGCTTCCGATGCTTCCTGACCCACCTGGACCCTCCACAATCTTTTTTGTGCCCATACCTGCACCAACCGCGCACCTGGCCCTCAAACGAACATTTGGCACCTCCTGGCCCTTCCTCCCTCACAAACTGAACACCCGCAATCGCCCGACGCTTCCGACGCTTCCCAACCCACCTGGACCCTCCTGCAATTGTTTTTGCGCCTATACCTGCGCCAACTGTGCACCCGGCCCTCAAACGAACACCTGGCACCTCCTGGCCCTTCCTCCCTCACAAACCGGACACCTCGCAATTGCCTGACGCTTCCCAACCCACCTGGACCCTCCGCAATCGTTTTTGTGCCCATACCTGCACCAACCACACACCTGGCCCTCCATGGTCTCGTCTATGCCTGCCCCTGCGCCACTTGCTTCACGCCACTAAACCATGCACCACCACCCACCCACCATGTACCTGGCCTATCCACGGTCTTGCCTATCCCTGCCATGCACCACTTGCTTCCCACCACTCTACCTACCTCCTCCCACCACTTTTTCATATCTCCACTACCACCATGATTGACATTTCAACATAACGTAAATTTATATTATAATATATATATTAAATTGTCAATAAAATACATATTGGCATATTGCTGACTTATTACAGTTCAGAATCAATTCTAGAGAATAGTGGAATCACAGTTGCACCACCAGAATGTCCATGTTCTGCAACTGTCCAGTTTCTCAGTGCTAGGCCTAGCCAATCCAGCACACGTGTACGACGTTCCAATGCTCAAGGTAAGTGTCATTGTGTTTCATTCTTGTTCAGTCAAATTATATTGTTCTCAAGGTCAAGATCAGCTGTCTGAGGATGAAGAGAGCAGTGAGCATGAGTATAAAGCATCAAGCACTGAGAGTGAGGATGAAGAGTCTGAGTTGGAGGTACTGAAGGAGAAGATGATGGAGTCAGTGAGAAGAGTGGTGACAAGGTATATTTAAATTTTGAAACATGCAACATTTATTCAATCAGAGTGCTGGGTTAAGGAGAGTATTTCAGGAGACCATCTGGAAAAGGATGACAATGGAGAAGGAGGTGTGATTGAAGAAGAATTGTCCAAGGTATTTATTTTTCATATCAAGCCACAAGATCAATTATTCATATTGTGGCCAAGATTGACATTACTGAAGAAGTAATTGAAGAAGAGCTATCTGAAGGCCATCTTAAAGGGGTAAACTTAATTTCTACTCCTTACCAGAACCTGATATATGTGACATTATAGAAAAACACCACTTTGAATGTATTTGGTGAAAATGAAGGTACTCTAGAATTATTTCAATCATTTGCATCCCATTGACATGTGGACAGTAGTTCAGAAGGATAGTCTTCCTGTTCTTCAAGGTGCTTCTCACACCACAGGTGGAACTTCTCGTGGGAGGGCAACTGGAAATGTTTTTAACATTGGGATTCCAAGGATTTATCAGAAAGAGACATGGGCCTATGATTGGGAAGTTGAAGGTCTTTAATAGTGGAGAGGATCCATCTGCCAGAAAGCCTCAGATGACATTGAAAGTAAAGGTTAGTGGGAATCTGGCACCAGTCCTAGGTGAATTAGCAAAGCGCTATTCACCTGTCAAGAGTAAGTGACACAACCATTCAAATTCAGTGACCTATTCATATTTTTGCAGAGAAGAATAAGAGGATCTTTGTCTATGAAGAAGGTGATTGGAGTGTCAAAGGCCGCTTTCAGACAGCCTTGGAGGATAATGACCCAATTTTCTGGGAGAAAGAAAGTGGTGAATATAGCTTGTGTGTAGCCTTGGTGAGTATAATTACACATTTATTTTAGAATGTCACTGAGATGGTTTAGGAGGATGAAGGTCAGCCTAGGACATATGATTTTAATCAGGGACAGGTGTCTGGTACCCCTGCACTCACTCAGGCTGCTCAACAGCCAGTGGCTGACTACAAGAGTGACCTTGTGCATATTTTGGTATCCCTAACCACTTACTGAGAGACTATGGCAAGAATGAGGGAGGGCTTCTCTTGTACTACAAAAAATACAAGGCTTGCCTTGCAGCTCTTGCAACTTCTGGGAGGATGGCTGCTGCAGGTGAATGGAATATCAAGAAGCCCTCTGAGACAGAGATAGTTGAATTATTTGTTGGAAAGACAATGTGGCATAGGACCCTCAAGAAGATATTCTCCAGATTGCCAAAATATCCTGAGATGCACAAGTGGTTGAATGAGGAGGAAGATGCACTCACTGCTGTTGACCTTTGGGGAGATGAAAAAGCATCATATACCTTCACTGATTTGGAGAAGTGGATGAATGAGAAAGACAAGAAAACTGATGCCAAGGGTAAGGGTAAAGCAAAGGAAATTGTGAAGGGAAAGAAGATGGATGAAAGGGATGATGCTAGCAATGATGATTCTGATGATTCTGATGATTCTGATGAGAAGAAGAAGAAGAAGAAGAAGAAGAAGAAGAAGGAAGAAGGAAGCTCAAAGAAGCATGTTACAAGGGCCAAGGGGAAGACCAAGTAAGCACACATGTATAAATCATGAACTTGGAATCATGTAGTTTTAAATTTGATAGTCTTTGGTTCCTTTATGCAATCCACAGCTTGATTTTTATGTTCAAAGGTCTGCATGCAGGATTTGGGATGCTGGTCCTTCTATCATGGCTCCCTTTGGTGTGTGCAGCACCAGTTAATGAGAGACCTTTCCCAGAAATACTCTTCAAAGATTTCAGTATTTTCATAGAGCAGAACTTCAGCTCTTCAATCTCATTGACAAGTGTTCTTGTCATTTTGTTCAGTATAACAGAGAATGTACAGCTATTGAGTTTGCATGGGCGCCAGCAGAAAGCAAGGTTCCAAGAAGAGAGATCTACATCTGCCACTTCATGGATAAAAGCCCTTGCACGTCCACTCAGAAAAAGGGTTGAAAATAATGATGGTTGCATATTGAATCAGAAAGACCTGCATTTTAGACAAGATGATGATGACCAACTCACAACTGCAGTTGCAATGAAGCTTGATCAGTTAGCCAAATTGCTGAACCTCAAGCCATACAATAAATCAGGACAATTTACTGGCAAACTTAAGCCCATCTCACACAAGGAGATACAACCTATCCATATCATATGTCCAGATGCTGTGGTCTGTGAGACAATGACATGCAAGCCACGTTCCCTACCTATGTCAACAAAGATAAGAGACATACCATTGGTCACTTTGATTAAAGACTTTTGCATTCATGAAGATGTTCAAGTCTTATCAGGACATTGTCAGAGTTGCAAGACAACATACTATGCTGATCATGAGCGCACACCTTCTGATCAAGAAGGCCAGTATGAAAAAGTGTACTTGAACTCAGCAAAATATATAAAACTTGGTCATCAATTGTGGGTTGATAGGGAATTTACCTCTGCAGTTATGAATGGCATATATCATTTTCATGCATCCATTTCAGCATATACAGCATTCTGGAACAATGCTTTTAGTGACAAAGTCACATCATCTGGAAAAGTGAGCCACAGACAAATATGGCAAGCTTTTGTACAGGAGTCAATAAGATTCATGGGATCCATGGCTGACTTAAACTTGACTTTGAAAGATAATCTCTCCATTGATGAAGTCACAAAGGAAGCTTATCATGTATTGGGAGAAGGTGGTCTGATCAGATCTGCTAATGGTCATACATGTGATGAATGTACACAGAAGTACAGGAGAACTGCAAATCTAGTAGAGAATGATAACTCAGCTGTTGTGGGGTTTGATGAAGTCAATGCTACAGCTGCAGAGGGCCAACAGTTGAGGAAACTACATCACCAGTGAAAATGGTTGTAGTGGATGGAATTGTAGTTGGACATTCAATATGTGCATTCCCTGACTGTATATCAGAGCTGGTGAATGCACGTGGAGGGGTATACTGTGCATTCCATGAGGATATGTATGGGACAACATGCCATGTTGCCAATTGCTCAAACTTCATTGTACAGGGTACATTGGCTTGTCAGATTCACCAGGAGAGGTGGAACAGATATAGGAGAAATCATAGACAGAGGACCTTGAATGGATATAAGAGAGCCCTTAGGCGGCCTGATGATAGCTGGCCATGGATGCAAGCCAACCAACAGGTGCAACAGCCACATGATCAAGAAGCTGGCACAAGCAGAGACAAAGATGCATTTGTGCCATCAAGGATTTATTGTGTTGAAACTATATGTGCTCCATGTGGAGTTGTAGTGGCATGGGCAAAGTTTCCAAAGGCTGAGTCACCAACTAATATCTTGCAGTTCTTAGATCATGTTTATCCAGTTGAAGAGTCAAGGCCTGATTATATCTGTATTGATAAGGCATGCCTTGTGTTGAAGCGTAGCATTGCTGATGGTAGTTGGCAGAGGTGGAGTCAGACAAGCAGATTCATTGTTGACTCTTATCACTACACAAATCATCGTGCAACAGATGCCCTTTGCCGTAAATGGTGCAATCCTGCACCATTAAATGGTTCAGCACCCAACTTGGTCATCACAGGAACAAACAATGATGGAGACCCTTACCAGAAGAATGCATTTAATACTCAGGCATGTGAGCAGTTGAATGCATGGTTGGGTGGCTTTGAATCAATTTTAAAGAGGATGACACCAGGGAATTTTGATTGGTTCCTCCACACAATGTTGTCATATCATACAGTGCAGGTGGTGAAAAGGCAGAATGATGATCAAGATAAACAGGATGACATTGAAAGTGATAGTAGTGATAGTAGTGATGGTAGTGATAGTAGTAGTGAGTAGTAGCACCCTGTAACAACATTTGAATGTACAAATAGTCACAATATATGAGAGGACAACCAAGTGCAACCAGGTGTCATAACATCATGCTCAATAACTGCATAACTCATTCATATCTGGTGAAATGCATGAGCAACATTGATTTGTTACTTACTTATTGTAATTCCATGTGGAATCCATGTGGATTCTGTGTGGATTCCACATGGATTCCACATGCTGTTACTTACTTATTGTAATATAGTATGATTCCATGTGGAATCCATGTGGAATCCATGGAATCCACATGGAATCCACGCAGAAGGGGGGGGGACCGTGAAGTACTGCAGTTAACCCAAAGACTATTGAACAGCTGTATCATTATGGGCAAAAATAAGAAACCCCACAGTCAAAAACAACAATCAATACTAACAATTGGAGGACATTCCAATGTTGGACATGAATGCAAGTGCTCATCTTGTTGCCAATTTGAGCAAACCCCACCTCCACCTCCTAAAAAACCACAGCCTTTGATCACAATGACTCCAGCTGTTGCCATGTGGATGGACCAAGCCCTCCAAGGATGTGATCCTTGGACATTTCCTCCTAAAGCTTTTTGGGCTTGGCAACTAAAAGAGAGATGGAGACATGAAGGTGTCTCAGGCCACTTATCTTTCAAAGATTTTTGAAAGAATATACACACCTCTTCTTGCAGACTTGTGAGAAGATCATTACTAATCAGTACATGACTGTACAGATTATGGGGGGGTGTTGAACGACCTTCACCCCAAATACCCCTAAGTATAGCCCTCAACACAGCTATCACTGGTTTGACCCTTCAAGGGTATTTTCTTTTATTATATTTCTTTTATTTACATATATTAAATTACAGTTCTATACACATATATGTACATACACTAAAAGTGTATATAAGACCTGTAGATAGAAAATATACATTCAGTTGCTCTTTCTTGCCTACCAGCATGTGAGTATCTCCACTCTATGAGTGTAAGACCTGGAGAGGTCTCTGGTCACTGTCTATGACAGTGATACAATACTCAAAACACCTGGAGAGGTCTCTGGTCACTGTCTATGACAGTGATACAATACTCTTGTCATCAGGGACGTATGACTCTGTGTCTAATGGACACATGAGCTCATCATTCATGACAGTGACGACCACTGAGACTAACTATGTCTGACGGACATATGATTGCTGCTCAACAATAACCACCACTGGCACATGCAGGGGCATCTTCATACCCATGCAGCTCATTGACTTTGCATTTGTCCCACACCACCTCCATTAAAAAACCCAATTCAGCAATTAAGTCATGTTAGGGTGGATTTGGGAAATTACCATGAACTTGAAGTAAATGAAATTAATCTATCCCATTATCTGTGAATGTGATTAACTGTTATCCATAGTTAAAGTTAATGAGACTCAATTACATACCATGGTTCACATTAATAAGAGTCAATTGCAGTTAATTACTTAGCCACAACTCACAATTCACACCAATTTTACAACAAAGATAACTATATATTGTTTAAATCAGGTATATAAGGTAAAACATTTTTTTGGGTTTCAGTACATTATCTCGTTTTTGGGGGGGAGCAGGTTTGGTAGCAACATTATCTAAATATTTTTCATTCCTGTCTTGGAATATCACTATGGACATAGTAGGTCAGTGTTTATGAGTAGACAACAAACAGAGGTTATAATGGAGGTTACAATTATATATCAATGGCCATATTCTCAATATCAATGTTATGTTGCTGTTGTTCATGTTGGAATACGAGGCTGAGCAAGCCTGATTTCGATGTTACTGCCCGTTTTGGCTCACCTTCCATTTATAGTATGTCACACTGTCATGCCGCACGCGCCGAAGTTTCGATGCTATCAGACATTGCCTTCGCCTTTATGTTCTACCATTGATATCACATGTGCCGAGCACATGTATATAGACCCTTTGTATGCTGCTTCACTGCCCTCAGTTGTTTGTGCCACGACTGAGGTGCGTTCTCATGTTTTTTGATATGTTTTGCCTTTTCTGACATTATACTTGTAGCTTGGTATTTCTCCAGGTATCTAGTATGCAATATAGTTGTTTGTGCCATGACTGAGCTTGGTATTTCTACAGTTCAATGGGCTATTTCCAAACCCCCTGGGATGTCAAATTCAAATTAGTCATAGCCATACAGATGGGAAGAAAAGATAACTACAAGGCCATTGGGAATAGACAATGCATCAGAGAGTTGTATGCCAGTTCATTTCTCTTTTTGATATCTTCAATGTCATGGATATGACCACAGTATATATCTGCAAACACATTCATCATAAAATGTGATGCTACATGAGGACCATTTTCCCATTCCTTGAGTGTGGCAAATATATGACAATTGAGTGAGAACCTGCAAATAAATCATCATGGAGCATTCTGATGATTGCATTGTGCTTGAAAGGTTTGTTGCAAAGGAATCCATTACCCTGTTTAGATTGTGTCATGTAACAGCAGTAGTGGTGGAAACAAAATAGTACTTACCTGTGGTGTGGGGGGGTATATGTAATGTTTCTGTTGGAGTAATGTTTGAACAAGCTGTGTGCTTCTGGCATGGAGACCATAACCTGTGTGAGTATTGATGTTTGTGGCTGCCTTTGTGTCACTTTGAAAAATGCTGACATGGAGATCAAGCTCAAAATGGGATTTAGCCAATGCTTAACATGAGACATGATAAACCTACAAGCATTGATATCTTGCTGACATATTTGTCATCAGCCTCAATGCATTCCTTAAACCAGGCATATTTGAGCTTAATGTTACGACTCTATGTATTTTCTACTATTTTTCTATATTTTATCTGGAGGCCTATGGACACTTGGAGGGATACCAATATGCATAGGGGCTTGAGGGGATCCGTTATGGAAGGGCCGGTTAGGTAAGCCATGGGTGGCTGTACGAAGGTCTAGGCATAGGGGTCCGGACGAGTCTGGCTATGGAGGGGCCTAGGCTGTTGCTGCGTGTACACAGCCTCGGAGGCAGTGTAGTCTGTGCGCACAGACCATGGGCCAAAGGTATATAAGGAGGGCGTATCTGTAGGTAGGAGTCCTAAGACTCTAGATAGTTTGCTCTAACCCAGCTTACTGGTCTACTGTGTCAATACATCTTCTTTCCTCCTCTTCTCTATGTGAGACCTGTGGTTGTGTTGGATCTGTCCTAACACTTAACATCACCTTGACCCATCAATTCCAAGGTAGCACACACTTCTTTGAGTGCAGCCTGGTTCCATTCACTATGATCTGAGAGACTTGGGAATGCATGGTCAAATTGGACATGGCCTTCAATAAAAAACATTGCTTTTTGGATGACTAACTTGAGTTCAAATGATTGGATGCTGAGCAATATCTCCTTTGATTTGGGCAATGTAATGATGTTTGTGTACCACAGCCAGCCAGAAGGGCTTGATCCAAGTAGGGCAGTGTTTAACAGTGCCTGTAAAACAAGTCAACAAGGGGACAGCCATGGGAGCAGAGATGGATACTGTGTCATTGCCATTGTACTCTTGAGAAATTGTCATGGGGCTGTTTGCATTCTGAAGGAGTTCTTGGTCTTTTTAGTAAGAGCATGACAAGTGTGAAGAAATGGATGTACTTCACCTTTCCTGATAACAGCCAGCTTGAGCTGTGTTGTAGGAGAGCTGTCAGCACCATCATCATTGTCAGAGATAAGAATGTGTTTTCCTCTGATGACAAATTTGGGCATGGCAATGGTAGTGCTCATACCTGATGGTGGGACATGTTCTTGGTCTGCCCAGAGAGCTTGCTAAGATAACTGTAAGTTCATCATGGAGAAAACCAATAATACAAACATACCTTGCCCATGAATTGTCTCTCAGCAGCTGTCATGTTACCAGTGTTATTGTTGCCTATAGTATTGGTATCTGCTGCAATATCTTCATTGTCATCCTTGGTTTCAATGTCATCAATTTCTATCTCAGACTGATTGCTCTCTGTGACACTGGAAAGTTCATAGTTGGAGTTGGAGTCAGATCAGTCATCATCAACTGGAAAGAATGAGATAATGAGGGCACAAGGGGAGAAAGAATACCTTTGCACTGACTGGCTGCTGGCTGTTTTGTAGACCCAGCATGACCAATGGAGTTCCTAGCCTTTTTAGGAGTGAGGGGAATGGGTATGAAGACCTCTTGTTCCCTGGGGATATCAATCTCAGGGACTGCATTGAGCAGGGTGAGAAAGCTGTATGAGGATGAACATGGAGGAGAAAGATGTACATGAACCTTTGGCACACTTCACTGTCAACCATGTGAGTTATTGCAACATACACAAACTCATGTGACTCACCTTTCTTCCTTTGCACATCCTTAGGTGGTGTGTTTGTCACTGAACCTCTCCTCTTCCATGAACTGTGCGGCACCAGCTGTCACAGTCACATGGTGAGTAAAACATTTTAAAATAGGCAATATACTAACTGGTGTTCTCCAAGGCATCAGCTATTGCTTGTCAAGTACCTAGCACTGGCAATAGATCCCAATTAGTGCCCAAGACCATACAACATTGTGCTGCAATAGTGTGCACACCTCTTGGAACATTGGTTGCCATGCCCTTGGACTGAGGTTCTGCACTTGCCTTTTTACCTTTCCTCTGCATCAGCAAACCTGTGAAATCTCTGAAGACCTTATATAAGCCCATAAGATTATGTGGGCCCTAGTGGTAAAGAGCATAATTTCATCAGATGGTTAGGTTGTCATACCACCATGTGACATGTAAATAAGAAACCCTTAGAGTGAAAGTTGTTTAGCTGTAAGGCCATAAGCTAATATAAGTTTTGGTAAGATCAGGAGCTGTTCAGGTTGTCAGGCCATAAGTTGATAAGTTGGCCTGATGACCTGAACAGCTTTTGATCTTATATCAACTTATGGCCTAACAACCTGAACAGCCCCTCATCTTACCAAAACTTATATTAACTTATGGCCTTACAGCTAAAAAACTTCCACTCTAAGGGTTTCTTATTTACATGTCACATGGTGGTATGACAACCTAACCATCTGATGAAATTATGCTCTTTACCACTAGGGCCCACATAATCTTATGGGCTTATATAAGGTCATCAGAGATTTCACAGGTTTGCTGATGCTGGGCATGTTTATTGCTTGTGCCCTCTTGCAGCTCTGTGACTTTAATTGATAAGTTCCCAGTGTATGAATAAGCATAAACTCATGAGCATGAAGGTGGCCCCCAACTGTATTGCTATTCTCAAGAGCAGTTTGCAAGTGAGCTTTATGATTTGTCATTGTGAGTTGAGTGTTCTTTTGGGACTGTGGAATTTTGCCAGTAGGACATCAAGATGTACTTTTGGAGCTGTTCCTATAGTGGCTGCTAAAGCTTCACATCAGTGCCCACTCATCTGCTACTCAGGCAAGCTGTATTGTGAGTAGCTTCTGACAGCAGCATTTTCTCAATATGTACTTGTTGAATGACCTTCACCCCAAATACCCCTAAGCATAGCCCTCAATGCAGCTATCACTGGTTTGACCCTTAGAGGGTATTTTCTTTTATATTTCTTTTATTTATGTATATTAAATTACAGTTCTATACACAAACATGTACATACACTAAAAGTGTATATAAGACCTGTAGATAGAAAATATATGTTCAGTTGCTCTTTCCTGCCTACCAGCATGTGAGTATCTCCTCTCTATGAGAGTAAGACCTGGAGAGGTCTCTGGTCACAGATGTATGACTCTGTGTCTAATGGACACATGAGCTCATCATTCATAACAATGACAACCACTGAGACAAACTATGTCTAATGGACATATGATTGCTGCTCAACAGTACTAACTTCATGGCTCCATTTTTACAATTGCATTAGCCTTTGCCATAGTTGATTTGTCTTGCGTTGCCAATGGGCTAGATGGAACCAATACCAATCTCTGGGACCAGCTTAGGTCTCCAGACTTTATCTGTTACAGGCACCATAGTTCAGGTGCAAAGGTCTGTGAGTCCTGTATACAGTGGTGTTTTTCAGTTTGTGCTAACTGATAAAAATTCAGGCAATTTAAGATGCTTGCTCAGCAGTTCCTGAAATTGGAGCCAAGTCACATGGGTTATGTTCCCCACTTTTAGTCATTTCTCTATTTCACATGAGCACCATGACCAGAATACTGGAAAAGTGATGAGTGCTGAGTGCCCAGAAAAGTCTTGAGTACCTGGAAACTTGAGCAATCTTGGTGGATGATGAGTATCACTTGTGACACCATCAAGGCTTGGGCAGTGCTCTGTACTGGCTGTAACCATGAATTCAGCATGTCTGGTTTTACAATGCATGTTGCTTGCTTGAAAATGGCTGTCTGCCATGCTGCATATTGCAAATTCCCCATACCTTCAGACTCTGTTGGTGACAATGATATTGACATGGAAAATACAGGTTCCAACCATTTTGAGGGTGATCATTTTGAACAATACCAACTGGCAGACTTTGACTGGCCCAAGGGCAGTGAAATGATAGGTGTGACATTTCATTATGTTGGAATGTGCTACAACTAACATTAGTAGATAGAGCTGAGGACCAAGAAGAAGAAAATGAAGAGATTCTCAACACTAATGATCTGGGCATTGACTTGGAGTTCAATACACCAGGAATACTGCTACCATCAGAAGGACAGTTGGGGCAGGCTCCAATACAGGATTACTTTGTTGAGTACTTCCTGGGAGACAAAGTGGGTGCACCACTTGAATGTGTTATGAGCTCACACCCAACAACACTAACCCACCATCCTTTAAGACACAGACCCACAGGCCTTGTTGAGCAGGGAGAGAAGGGAGAAGGGGAAGGGGTATATTGGCTATAGACAGAGTCTTTACATGGGTGTAAGAGAAACCATCTTAAGTCTGGGGAGACTCAAGCTACTTGCACTACTTATATACTACTCTATGAAGACCCTTGCTGCCACCTAGTACCACCAGCACTCCTACAGCATTCATGCTTCTTATTGTCTTGTATGAGTGCTGCCTCAGTGCTGTCACTGTTGCTATGCTTCTGGGTGCAGCCACTGTAACACCATCCTCTGGACCAGTTTTTGGGCTTTGTAAACTTTTATCGTCAATTTGTGGAAGGATTCGCTTCAACAGCTAAGCCGCTGACAAAGCTGACAGGGAAGGACAAGTGGCTCTGGACGGAACTGCAAGACTCAGCCTTTCAGGGGACTGAAAGACCTTGTGGTGAAGGAGGTTGTACTCAAAATCCCGGATGACGAGGGTCAATTTCGAATCGAAGTTGATGCATCGGATTTTGCAATCAGCGGAATTTTGTCACAGCAGGGAAAGGATGAATCGTGGCGACCGGTGGCCTTCATTTCGAAAGCCCTAAATGACGCAGAACAAAACTATGAAATTTACGACAAGGAAATGCTCACTGTAATGCATGCCTTCTACAAGTGGTCACATTACCTCAAAGGCGCTAAGGAGATTGTGGAAGTGTTGACGGATCATCAGAACCTGACGTATTTTTCAAAAACCGCAGAATCTTAATCGGCGGCAAGCACGATGGGTCACGGATTTACAAGAGTACACTTTCATCATTAAACATTGGTTGGGGAAGTCCAATTCCAAAGCGGATATTTTGTCATGACGAACGGACCATCATCCGGGAGGCCTGGATAACGAGGGTGTCATCCTACTCAAGGATGACTTATTTATTAGAGTCTATGACGACGATAGGGCTATTGAGGATATTATTAAGGATATTCGAAAAATGCCTAATTGACAATGGGAAACGCAAGTGCAAAAGGGACTTGACGAGAATAACGAGGACTTCAAGGTTGCCAATGGACTAGTGGAATGGAAAGGCAGGATTTATGTACCTGCAAATATACATACTCGCGAGTCGTTACTAGCAATTTACCATTCCTGGGGACATCCAGGAATAGATAAAACAGTTGAACTAGTAACCAGGGATTTTTGGTGGCCACAAATGCGCAAGGATATCCAGAATTATGTCGCTGGATGTGAAACCTGTCAGAAAGTCAAACCGGACAGACAGACTCGTGTGGCGCCGTTGCATCCTAATGAGGTACCAGAGGCGCCTTGGGAGATTATCTCAATGGATTTGATTGGACCACTACCAGAATCGAAGGGAAACGACATGATCCTGGTAATTGTCATGGCTCATATTCAACGCTCCAATTCTAAGACATTTATATTCATTTTTCCTTTGTATTCTTTGTAGTTAGTAGCCAAACACTTAGCTAAGTCGGCGTCTATCTTATCTAGTCAGCGCTAAGATTAGATTAGATTAGATAACGATTAGATTAGATTACGGACTACCGGACCGATGACTCATACATGCTGACTAATCCGCAGTCAATGCGCAGCAGTCTTACTCATACAGGACTATTAATAGCGTAGGGTTCTACAGCCTTTAGGGTTGTAGGGGTTAGCGCACAGACCAGCCTGTATTGTATATAAACCATGCAAGTAGCACCCAGAGTCCTCAGTCAAGTTCTCTCGGGTTTCATCCATACCCTCATCTTCTCTACCTCTAAGTCTATTGTTGGGGCCCTAAGCCGTCACGGCAAGGGTAGTCCTGATAGTAGAACTCAACTACATCACCGCTTACTGCCCCACCGCTTCACTTAGAGCATCACGCTCGTGCCCGGACCCTTGGGCTAAGGGGTTTTTGATATCTGGGGGGTTCACACAGTCTTCCGCAGACTTAAAAGCGTTTATTTGTTGTCGGACAATAAAACTGTCAAACTCTAGTTCTTTGGGGCATCTATAAAAGCCTCATCTTATGTTCCCGGTCTATGCAAACCAAAGAACCTAACCTGGTATATAGGGTCACCTGTGCACAGGATACCAGTGCCGGAGTAGTGACACGTTACGTCACTCGCATCGTAGGACCAGCCTCACCAGCCCCTGCGCACGTTAAATTGCCCTGGTCTAGGCCCCTGAAGGCTATATTTTATATACATTGTACCCCTCGTTTCGTAATCCTTGAGAGTAGCCGCCGCTTGGTCACGCGCTCTTGAGAAAGGCCGTACTCATTAGGAGTACAGTGCTATCTGGACAACCATTCGGACCCAGATTAGTAATAGTCATTTTCTTTGAATACCGAATCCAAGTAAATAACGTACCTATATTGTACTGCAGGGTGAGGGTTGAGGACCCTGACTGCACATCCCAAACAAGTGACAGGTTAACCCCCTTCCTCACTTTACGTACAATTGAAGACGAGGATTTACGAGGTATTCTTAGGCGACACGGCCTTACCGAAAGTGAAATAGATAATTTTTGGGACGAAGTATTCGGAGATCTCGATCCGAACGACAACGGTTTCCAGCCTGAGCAGGGCGATCCATTTTCATCATCATCATCAGAAAACGGATCAGCATCATCATCATCATCCACCCCTTCGCTCACCGAAGAACCACACCATTGGGAACCAGCACCGTTCCAAATAATCCACCCTAATCCTGTGACTATCCATATCAATAACCTTTTTAACTCCGACGCAGATTACATCAGAGAAGTCGCACCACCGTTCTCACCACCACCACCACCTTTTAGATCTCCATCGGCATCACAGCCGTCAAGATCTCTTTCCCCTTTTACACCACCACCAGTCTACCCAACGATGGCAAATCCAGTCGAACAGGATCTGACATCCGCTCAATTATTGGAAATCCTAAATAATCAGGAGAATACAATCCAACAGTTACAGGAGCAACTACAAACGCTCCAAGCCAACAATGCTGCCACAGCACAGCAGGCAGCATTAGCTCCACCGGCCGCACCGGCCCCAATCATTAATATACCGGAAGGGACAGTATTCAATATTCCCTCAACAGGAGGAAATGGCGGATCAAAAATCAATGTCACCAAGCCACCAGTGTTCTCGGGCAAAATGTCCGAGGTCACAAATTTCATTAATGCCTGTCAGTTGTATCTACAGCTGAAAATGGCAAATGCCGACGAAGAGGACAAGATATTATTGGTCTTGTCATATATGTCAGATGGTTTCACAGTTGATTGGCGAGACAATCTATTGGAGTTGATTGCCGAAGATCATCAATTGGTTCCAGATACGGTGGAACGATTATTTAGGCAGATCAAAAGAGATTTTGGTGACACTGACAAACAGTCGTCAAAAATATCAGAGTTGCGCACGATGACACAGGGCACACACACGTGTGAAGAACACGTGCAGAAGTTTAAAAAAGTAGCCCAAGGAACAGGTTACGAGGGACGAGCTCTTATCGAAGAGTTCAAAAGAAGTTTGAATGCCGGACTCAGAAAAAGGATAATGGAGGCTGATGAAGTACCCAAAACCATCGACGAATGGTACAGGAGATCAGTCCGTCTAGATCGACAATGGAGACAGGCGAAAGCCGAGGAACAATATTATTCCTCGAGGAACAGTAACTCCGCTAAGAGGAGTGAAGGATCCAAAGGCCCAGACACAGCGAAGCCGGTAGGAACTGGCCAGCCCAAACCCCGCTGGAAATTTAATGCGGGATCAGCGAGCCAGAACCGATCGGGAGCTGGAGCCTCCTCGAGTAATAATATGGCGACTCGGCCACAAGACCCGAACACGATGGATGTAGACCGAACACAGCGCCCACCAATGCGCTGCTACAAATGTGGACAACTTGGACACATTGCAAGAAACTGTAGATCAGGATTGGACATACGCAGCATGTCCTTTGAAGAAATGAAAGAATACTTCGCAAAAGGCAAAGAGTTAAAAGAGGATGAGAGTCAGTAGGTCCCGTACTGAACTCTCTAAATAGATATTCTTTATTAGGCAACGAAAGCGACTCAGTAGGTACCATAGTGGACCTAGAGACTTCAACAGTCTCCGGGACCACTCCGCAGGACGCGGTCTCTGGTGCCAAAGCACAGGAGCATGGCAGGGTGGTTAGACCTGTGCTTAATTCGTCCTCAACCGAAAAAAGAATCTATATAGAAGGGAACAATGGTGGGAAAGGTACAGGCTGACTAACCACTGACTAAGGCTGACAAAGCTGACAAAGCGCTGACAAAGGCTGACAAAGGCTGACTAAATCACCAGCTGTTAATTTGACTAAGCATGACTAAGCATTAGTAAGCAAGCAAAAAAGCGCATTGCCTTCCATCCACCACATATAAATTCAAATAAAATTCAGAAAAATGTAGGGAAAATTACTACTCATCTTTCACAGGGTGCTCACACCAGTCACAAATTCCCACACCAGTCACAGGGCATCACAGGACACTTACACCAGTCACAAGGTACTCACACCAGTCACTGGGCACTCACACCAGTCACTGGGCACTCAGACAGCCACACAGGGCACCAACACCAGTCACAGGGAGTCACAGAGCAACTTACAGGGTACTTGGAACTCACACACCACCAACACCACTCAGTCACAGAGCAACTCACAGGGCACTTGGAACTTACACACAGGTCACAGGGCACTCACACAAGTCACAGGGCAACTCACAGGGCACTCAGAACTTACACACAGGTCACAGGGCACTCACACCAGTCACACACCAGTCACAGGGCAACTCACAGGGCACTCAGATCTCACACACCAGTCACAGGGCAACTTGCAGGGCACTTGGGCCTGTCACAGGAACTCCCACACCTGTCACACACCACCACAGGGAACTCACACCTGTCACAGGGAACTTGGAGCTCACATGCATGTCACAAGGTGCTCACAACTCACACACACATGTCACAGGGCACACAGAAATGCCCAAACATGGCCAATTACTCACAGGGCCAAACACACATGATCAAACATGGCTGGAACTCACATACTGCATGGCCAACCAAACATAACCAAACATGGCCAACAACGCATATAACCAATCACACATAGCCAAACATGGCCAACAACTCACATAACTAACCACACATAGCCAAACACACATGATCAAACATGACTGGCAACTCACATACCCAAACATGGATGACAACTAACATGGCCAAACACACATGGCCAATGACTACATGGCTGACAACTCACATAGTCAACCACCCACATAGCCAACCACACAGAGCCAAACATGGCTAACAACTCACATAACCAACCACACATAGCCACCACACATGAACAAATATGCCCAACAACTCACAGGGCCAAACACACATGGCTAAACATGGATGACAACTCACAGGAACTCCCACACCTGTCACAGGGTAACTCAGAACTCACACACCTGTCACAGGGAACTTGGAGCTCACATGCCTGTCACAAGGCACTCACAACTCACACACATGTCACAGGGCCAAACACACATGATCAAACATGGCTGGCAACTCCCAACCACCTGCATGGCCAACCAAACATAACCAAACATGCCAACAACTCACATAGCCAACCACCCACATGGCCCACCAAACATAACCAAACATGGCCAACAACTCATATAACCAACCACACATAGCCAACCACCCATGTGGCCAACCAAACATAACCAGACATGGCCAACAACTCACAGGGCCAAACACACATGGCTAAACATGGATGTCAATGAGTCAACTCATATAGCTGACACCCACAGCCAACCACCCATATTCATGGCTAACAACTCACATGGCAAAACACACATCACCAGATACATTCTCCCACTCACATGTGCAATACTAAGAAATAGGGACAGAGCATACAACTCTGAGGTTTGATAAAGCATTCAATTTGACTGATGGCAAGTGTTCTCAAGGATTTCCCACCAAAGTGGTTGATGATTGCTCTTAATAAAACAGACTTCCCTGTTCCTTGAGTATCAATGTGTCATCTATTGAACAGAAAGTGAACATGGAAAGACAAATCACCTGCAGAGCCAGTAAAGTCACTGATTTCAGGCCATTGGAACATTCTGATGAAATTCATGAACATTCTGTGTATATCCCAGGTGAATCTTGGCCAGTTGTAAAGTTCACAAATGGAATGAAAAGGCCACCACTGCTGAGGACTTCACTGTAAACAATGCAAATGGAGAAGTGGAGGCACAACACTCACAGGTCATGGTCAACACCACCCACTCACAACTTTGAAGTTGGATAAAACATACAACTCTGAGATGGGATAAAACATAACACTCTGACTGGGATACCCTACCCTATTGAGTGAGTGGTGTTGTCCATGGCCGCCAGGCCATGGGCAACACCACTCACTCACACCCATGGCCGCCAGGCCATGGACAACACCACCCTCTCCCCTGGCCGCAGGCCAGCCCCAATGAGGAGCTCCGCAGGAGTGACTCCCCTGCCCGCAGGGCAGCGGGTCTGAAAGACTCGTATTTAAAAAGGGACAAAAAGAATTTCTCGTATGCTCTATTGGTCAGAAAGACGAGATACTAATGGAAATAGGTCTAGAAACTCTAGACACACACGACCAAACAACGGAACTGGCTTTGCTCGATTCAGGAGCAACAGGTCTGTTTATGAACTCTAAATTCGCTGCTGACAAAAGGTTTAAGTTAATTCCTTTGGATCGACCTATTCAAGTTAGAAACGTAGATGGTTCTAACAACGAAGGAGGTATGATTACTCATGAAGTAGATCTGATCATGAGTTACAAGGGACATCAAGAATGCGCAACCTTTGAAATTTGCGAGTTGGGAAAAATTAACGTAATCATAGGTTCAACTTGGTTACGAAAACATAATCCGGACGTTAACTGGATCACTGGAGAAATAAAGTTAACATGTTGTCCACGATCATGTGGATATAAACAAAAGGAGTGGACAGCGGAGAGACAAAAGAAAACCAAAGCGGCAGAGCATTGGGAGTCCAACATGTACATTTGGGAAAAGGAACGCGAGTTGGACTTCGCGCATTGGTTGGAGCAGAAAGAAAGGGAAGAGTCGGATTTGGATTTCCTCAATCAATGGAAACATCCGAAACTATACAAGGAAGGAAAGAAATACGAATTCCTTCCCTTAAAAAATAAATCGAGCGATCCTAGATGGATCAGGGAACTAAAAAAGGCAGAGCCTAAAGACCTAGTACCATCACAGTATCACAAGTACATACACTTGTTCGAAAAAACTGCATCGGAAAGAATGCCGATTAGAAAACCTTGGGATCACACTATTGATCTCAAAGAAGGCTATCAACCTCGAAAAGGAAAGGTGTATCCTTTGTCACCAGACGAACTCGGCAAAGTCAGGGACTTTGTTAATGATCAATTAAAAAAGGGATACATCAGACCTTCGAAATCACCGCAAACATCGCCGGTGTTCTTTGTAAAGAAAAAAGATGGGAAAAAGAGAATGGTACAGGACTACCATTACTGTTGATATCGGAGCTCGTGGACCGAGCAGGACAAGCCAAACACTTCACCAGGCTAGACCTTAGGTGGGGTTATAATAACGTACGGATCAAGGAAGGAGATGAATGGAAGGCCGCCTTTCCTACACCAGAAGGTTCTTTTGAACCAGTAGTAATGTACTTTGGGCTTACCAATTCTCTGGCAACCTTCCAAGCCATGATGAACGATATCTTTCGGGATATGATAAATGAAGGAAAAGTCATTGTCTACATTGATGACATCCTAATTTACACCAAAACCGAAAAAGAGCACAATAAAATAGTGCTCGAAGTTCTCCAGCGTTTGGAAGAAAATGGTCTTTACGTCAAACCAGAAAAATGCGTATGGAACATGCAGGAAGTAGAATTCCTAGGGGTCATCCAGTACTTCACGGTCCCCCCCCCTTCTGCGTGGATTCCATGTGGATTCCATGGATTCCACATGGATTCCACATGGAATCATACTATATTACAATAAGTAAGTAACAGCATGTGGAATCCATGTGGAATCCACACAGAATCCACATGGATTCCACATGGAATTACAATAAGTAAGTAACAAATCAATGTTGCTCATGCATTTCACCAGATATGAATGAGTTATGCAGTTATTGAGCATGATGTTATGACACCTGGTTGCACTTGGTTGTCCTCTCATATATTGTGACTATTTGTACATTCAAATGTTGTTACAGGGTGCTACTACTCACTACTACTATCACTACCATCACTACTATCACTACTATCACTTTCAATGTCATCCTGTTTATCTTGATCATCATTCTGCCTTTTCACCACCTGCACTGTATGATATGACAACATTGTGTGGAGGAACCAATCAAAATTCCCTGGTGTCATCCTCTTTAAAATTGATTCAAAGCCACCCAACCATGCATTCAACTGCTCACATGCCTGAGTATTAAATGCATTCTTCTGGTAAGGGTCTCCATCATTGTTTGTTCCTGTGATGACCAAGTTGGGTGCTGAACCATTTAATGGTGCAGGATTGCACCATTTACGGCAAAGGGCATCTGTTGCACGATGATTTGTGTAGTGATAAGAGTCAACAATGAATCTGCTTGTCTGACTCCACCTCTGCCAACTACCATCAGCAATGCTACGCTTCAACACAAGGCATGCCTTATCAATACAGATATAATCAGGCCTTGACTCTTCAACTGGATAAACATGATCTAAGAACTGCAAGATATTAGTTGGTGACTCAGCCTTTGGAAACTTTGCCCATGCCACTACAACTCCACATGGAGCACATATAGTTTCAACACAATAAATCCTTGATGGCACAAATGCATCTTTGTCTCTGCTTGTGCCAGCTTCTTGATCATGTGGCTGTTGCACCTGTTGGTTGGCTTGCATCCATGGCCAGCTATCATCAGGCCGCCTAAGGGCTCTCTTATATCCATTCAAGGTCCTCTGTCTATGATTTCTCCTATATCTGTTCCACCTCTCCTGGTGAATCTGACAAGCCAATGTACCCTGTACAATGAAGTTTGAGCAATTGGCAACATGGCATGTTGTCCCATACATATCCTCATGGAATGCACAGTATACCCTCCACGTGCATTCACCAGCTCTGATATACAGTCAGGGAATGCACATATTGAATGTCCAACTACAATTCCATCCACTACAACCATTTTCACTGGTGATGTAGTTTCCTCAACTGTTGGCCCCTCTGCAGCTGTAGCATTGACTTCATCAAACCCACAACAGCTGAGTTATCATTCTCTACTAGATTTGCAGTTCTCCTGTACTTCTGTGTACATTCATCACATGTATGACCATTAGCAGATCTGATCAGACCACCTTCTCCCAATACATGATAAGCTTCCTTTGTGACTTCATCAATGGAGAGATTATCTTTCAAAGTCAAGTTTAAGTCAGCCATGGATCCCATGAATCTTATTGACTCCTGTACAAAAGCTTGCCATATTTGTCTGTGGCTCACTTTTCCAGATGATGTGACTTTGTCACTAAAAGCATTGTTCCAGAATGCTGTATATGCTGAAATGGATGCATGAAAATGATATATGCCATTCATAACTGCAGAGGTAAATTCCCTATCAACCCACAATTGATGACCAAGTTTTATATATTTTGCTGAGTTCAAGTACACTTTTTCATACTGGCCTTCTTGATCAGAAGGTGTGCGCTCATGATCAGCATAGTATGTTGTCTTGCAACTCTGACAATGTCCTGATAAGACTTGAACATCTTCATGAATGCAAAAGTCTTTAATCAAAGTGACCAATGGTATGTCTCTTATCTTTGTTGACATAGGTAGGGAACGTGGCTTGCATGTCATTGTCTCACAGACCACAGCATCTGGACATATGATATGGATAGGTTGTATCTCCTTGTGTGAGATGGGCTTAAGTTTGCCAGTAAATTGTCCTGATTTATTGTATGGCTTGAGGTTCAGCAATTTGGCTAACTGATCAAGCTTCATTGCAACTGCAGTTGTGAGTTGGTCATCATCATCTTGTCTAAAATGCAGGTCTTTCTGATTCAATATGCAACCATCATTATTTTCAACCCTTTTTCTGAGTGGACGTGCAAGGGCTTTTATCCATGAAGTGGCAGATGTAGATCTCTCTTCTTGGAACCTTGCTTTCTGCTGGCGCCCATGCAAACTCAATAGCTGTACATTCTCTGTTATACTGAACAAAATGACAAGAACACTTGTCAATGAGATTGAAGAGCTGAAGTTCTGCTCTATGAAAATACTGAAATCTTTGAAGAGTATTTCTGGGAAAGGTCTCTCATTAACTGGTGCTGCACACACCAAAGGGAGCCATGATAGAAGGACCAGCATCCCAAATCCTGCATGCAGACCTTTGAACATAAAAATCAAGCTGTGGATTGCATAAAGGAACCAAAGACTATCAAATTTAAAACTACATGATTCCAAGTTCATGATTTATACATGTGTGCTTACTTGGTCTTCCCCTTGCCCTTGTAACATGCTTCTTTGAGCTTCCTTCTTCCTTCTTCTTCTTCTTCTTCTTCTTCTTCTTCTTCTCATCAGAATCATCAGAATCATCAGAATCATCATTGCTAGCATCATCCCTTTCATCCATCTTCTTTCCCTTCACAATTTCCTTTGCTTTACCCTTACCCTTGGCATCAGTTTTCTTGTCTTTCTCATTCATCCACTTCTCCAAATCAGTGAAGGTATATGATGCTTTTTCATCTCCCCAAAGGTCAACAGCAGTGAGTGCATCTTCCTCCTCATTCAACCACTTGTGCATCTCAGGATATTTTGGCAATCTGGAGAATATCTTCTTGAGGGTCCTATGCCACATTGTCTTTCCAACAAATAATTCAACTATCTCTGTCTCAGAGGGCTTCTTGATATTCCATTCACCTGCAGCAGCCATCCTCCCAGAAGTTGCAAGAGCTGCAAGGCAAGCCTTGTATTTTTTGTAGTACAAGAGAAGCCCTCCCTCATTCTTGCCATAGTCTCTCAGTAAGTGGTTAGGGATACCAAAAATATGCACAAGGTCACTCTTGTAGTCAGCCACTGGCTGTTGAGCAGCCTGAGTGAGTGCAGGGGTACCAGACACCTGTCCCTGATTAAAATCATATGTCCTAGGCTGACCTTCATCCTCCTAAACCATCTCAGTGACATTCTAAAATAAATGTGTAATTATACTCACCAAGGCTACACACAAGCTATATTCACCACTTTCTTTCTCCCAGAAAATTGGGTCATTATCCTCCAAGGCTGTCTGAAAGCGGCCTTTGACACTCCAATCACCTTCTTCATAGACAAAGATCCTCTTATTCTTCTCTGCAAAAATATGAATAGGTCACTGAATTTGAATGGTTGTGTCACTTACTCTTGACAGGTGAATAGCGCTTTGCTAATTCACCTAGGACTGGTGCCAGATTCCCACTAACCTTTACTTTCAATGTCATCTGAGGCTTTCTGGCAGATGGATCCTCTCCACTATTAAAGACCTTCAACTTCCCAATCATAGGCCCCATGTCTCTTTCTGATAAATCCTTGGAATCCCCAATGTTAAAAACATTTCCAGTTGCCCTCCCACGAGAAGTTCCACCTGTGGTGTGAGAAGCACCTTGAAGAACAGGAAGACTATCCTTCTGAACTACTGTCCACATGTCAATGGGATGCAAATGATTGAAATAATTCTAGAGTACCTTCATTTTCACCAAATACATTCAAAGTGGTGTTTTTCTATAATGTCACATATATCAGGTTCTGGTAAGGAGTAGAAATTAAGTTTACCCCTTTAAGATGGCCTTCAGATAGCTCTTCTTCAATTACTTCTTCAGTAATGTCAATCTTGGCCACAATATGAATAATTGATCTTGTGGCTTGATATGAAAAATAAATACCTTGGACAATTCTTCTTCAATCACACCTCCTTCTCCATTGTCATCCTTTTCCAGATGGTCTCCTGAAATACTCTCCTTAAACCCAGCACTCTGATTGAATAAATGTTGCATGTTTCAAAATTTAAATATACCTTGTCACCACTCTTCTCACTGACTCCATCATCTTCTCCTTCAGTACCCTCCAACTCAGACTCTTCATCCTCACTCTCAGTGCTTGATGCTTTATACTCATGCTCACTGCTCTCTTCATCCTCAGACAGCTGATCTTGACCTTGAGAACAATATAATTTGACTGAACAAGAATGAAACACAATGACACTTACCTTGAGCATTGGAACGTCGTACACGTGTGCTGGATTGGCTAGGCCTAGCACTGAGAAACTGGACAGTTGCAGAACATGGACATTCTGGTGGTGCAACTGTGATTCCACTATTCTCTAGAATTGATTCTGAACTGTAATAAGTCAGCAATATGCCAATATGTATTTTATTGACAATTTAATATATATATTATAATATAAATTTACGTTATGTTGAAATGTCAATCATGGTGGTAGTGGAGATATGAAAAAGTGGTGGGAGGAGGGTAGGTAGAGTGGTGGGAAGCAAGTGGTGCATGGGCAGGGATAGGCAAGACCGTGGGATAGGCCAGGTACATGGTGGGTGGGTGGTGGTGCATGGTTTAGTGGCGTGAAGCAAGTGGCGCAGGGGGCAGGCATAGACGAGACCATGGAGGGGCCAGGTGTGTGGTTGGTGCAGGTATGGGCACAAAAACGATTGCGGGAGGGTCCAGGTGGGTTGGGAAGCGTCAGGCAATTGCGAGGTGTCCGGTTTGTGAGGGAGGAAGGGCCAGGAGGTGCCAGGTGTTCGTTTGAGGGCCGGGTGCACAGTTGGCGCAGGTATAGGCGCAAAAACAATTGCAGGAGGGTCCAGGTGGGTTGGGAAGCGTCGGGAAGCGTCGGGCGATTGCGGGGTGTTCAGTTTGTGAGGGAGGAAGGGCCAGGAGGTGCCAAATGTTCGTTTGAGGGCCAGGTGCGCGGTTGGTGCAGGTATGGGCACAAAAAAGATTGTGGGAGGGTCCAGGTGGGTCAGGAAGCATCGGGAAGCGTTGAGCGATTGCGGGGTGTCCGGTTTGTGAGAGAGGAAGGGCCAGGGGGTGCCAGGTGTTCGTTTCAGCGGAATTGAGGTGTTTTGTGGGTCGTTTGGGTGGGATTGGATGAGGAAAGGTAGTACCATACATTAGCGAACGAAAACAAGTAGAAAAAGATGTGCAACGTACCGGGTCAATGAACTACTTGTGCCAGCAGACGCTGCCACGTCTTCAAGGGCATGTATAGCCGAAGTTTTCCTGTCAAAGCATCCAGTGGTTAGTACCATATTGCTAGGGAAAAGAATGGCCACGCACCGTGACCCCTTGCCACCCAGATGCTCGCTCTCCCCCTCATCCCTGCGTGGTTTTTTGGCGGCCCGTTTTTTGATTGATCGCTCCAATGCTTCTGATATACCTCGTTTGTGACCGCTTCGAGACTTGTGTGGTGATGTGGTGGCAGCATTGGTGTGCGATCATGTGCTGACCATGTCGACGAAGGTGTCTGAGCTTGGGTGTGACAGTGTGACAATCACGATGTGGAAGTTATGTGGAAGCCATGCGGAATATTCCATGTGAACAGTTCGTGGAAATTCCACATTCCATGTGGAATGGATGTGGAATGGATGTGGAATGAGCATGGAATGCTCAGCCAATTATAGTGGACCACCAACTAGGTGGAATGATGTGGAATCCATGTGGAATCCACCACATTCCATGTGGATTCCGCGCGGAATAGGGGGGGGACCGTGAAGTACTCGGGTCATCATTGGTCCTAATGGAATTAAAATGGACCCAAAGAAAGTTGACGCTATCCTTAACTGGCCCACACCTAGCTGCGTAAAGGATGTACAACGTTTCTTGGGCTTGGCAAATTACTATAGGAGATTTGTCCAAGACTTCGCTAAAATCGCACGACCATTGCACAATCTGGTCAGAAAAGACAAAACATGGGAATGGAAGGAAGAGGAAGAAAAAGCTTTTAAAACCTTAAAAAAAACATTTATGGAACAACCCCTTCTTGTCGCCCCAGACTCCGACAAGAAATTCAGAATAGAGTCTGATGCCTCTGATTACGCAACAGGAGGAGTGTTATCTATGGAATGTGAAGATAACAAATGGACATTATTAGATGTCTTGAGGCCTGGAGACATTATCTGGAAGGAGCAAGGCAAGAATTTGAGATCTGGACAGATCATAAGAATCTTGAATATTTTATGAATGCAAAAAAATTGAATAGACGACAAGCACGCTGGGCATTATACCTCAGCAGATTTAAATTCAAATTAATTCATAAAGCAGGAGTAACAATGGGAAAGGCTGATTCTCTGTCCAGGAGGCCAGACCATAAAAAGGGGGTAGAAGATGATAACAAGGAAGTAACCTTGTTAAAACCGGAGTTTTTCCGAATTGCAGCGCTCCAACAAGGACATGTGTTGGTCAATGCATCGGAAAAAGAAATTTTAAATAAAATTCGAAAATCAGAGGAAAAAGATGAGGAAGTAGTGAAGGCAGTGGAAGCCATGAAAAAAGCAGGAGTCAGGCGACTCAATGCAGGAGAATGGCAGATGGAACAAGGACTTATCCTCTGGCAAGGAAAGGTTTATGTTCCTAAAGACAACAAATTACGAATGGAGATAGTTAGGCTCCATCATGACACACCCATTGCCGGACATGGAGGACAATGGAAGACGGTTGAACTCGTCACAAGGAATTATTGGTGGCCAGGTGTCACTAAATTTGTTAAAAAATACGTCGCCAGATGTGACAAATGCCAAAGGAGCAAAAACTTCCCAGAACCACCTGCAGGAAAGTTAATGCCTAATTCGGCACCATCAAAGCCATGGACACATATATCAGCAGACTTCATAACCAAGTTGCCAGAATCGCATGGGTACAATGCAATTTTGGTAGTCTGTGATAGAATGTCAAAAATGGCTCATTTTATCCCAACATCCGAAGAAACGTCAGCACAGGGACTGGCAACGTTATTCAGGGACCATATATGGAAACTCCATGGTCTTCCTGAATCCATTATATCAGACAGAGGCCCTCAGTTCACCGCCCAAATGATGAAAGAACTGAATTCTATGTTAGGCATATCTACAGATTTGTCTACAGCTTTCCATCCACAAACGGATGGACAAACAGAAAGAATGAATCAGGATTTGGAACAATTCCTGAGGATTTTTGTAGATCACCAACAAGAAGATTGGTCAGGATGGTTAGCCATTGCCGAATTTAGTTACAATAACAAAATTCAGGCATCAACGAAACACACACCATTTTTCGTAAATTACGGAAAACATCCAAGAATGGGTATTGAACCCAGAAAGGAAGGAAGTCATCCAGCTGCAGCAGACTTTGCACAGAAAATGAAGGAAATTCATGAAGAAGCACAGTCAGCTCTAAAGAAATCGCAGGATGACATGAAACTATATGCAGACAGACAACGTTCTGAAGCGCCAGAATACAAAGTAGGAGATCGAGTTTGGTTGTCAACTAAGGATCTCTCCTTATCTGGTCGCCCAACCAGAAAATTGGCAGAATGATGGATTGGACCTTATCCAATTAAAAAGATCATTTTGTCAAATGTGGTAGAACTCAGTCTACCTTTCTCACACCAAATTCATCCTGTTGTGAATGTTTCAAGAATACGTCCCTATGTCAAACCAATAAGAGGACAAAGAATGGCAGCTCCACCACCAGTGGAAATTGATGGAGAAAAGGAATACGAGGTAGAAGAAATCCTCGATGTAAGGTTAAAAAGAAACAAGATGGAATTTCTTGTAAAGTGGAAAGGATACACGGCAGAACACAATTTGTGGGAGCCAAAAGAAAATTTAGGAAATGCAAAGAGAAAAATAAAGCATTTCTATGATAAAAACCCTGGAGCAATAAGGGTCATTGACAAAACAATCTTTGACGGATTAAGCTTCAAAAAATATGAGAACTTCACGGAATTTCCTGGAAACGCCATTTCCAGAATCGATGTCAATGCAGTAGCAGAAACTGCAACATGGGAAAAAAACTGGCAAAAATGGAAGGGTCAATCGCTGATAAAACAGCTAAATGAATCATCAGATCACGATGGTCCATGCGATTGCAACGGATGCTTAAAAAATTAAAAGGATTGGTCCTGGAGTAGGACCTTAAACTGCTTCACTTTGTTGCGAAAAGTCTTTCCAGACCAAACACACGAAACAACACGCATTTGTATTTTGTCAGCATGGGCAAAAATCGTCGCAATAATAAATGTTCAAAACAAACAATCCTTACAATTGGTGGTCATTCCAATGTTGGCCACTGTTGTGAACAGTCATCCAGATGCATCTTTCCCGAACCGCCTAAACCAACACCATGCCGCCCTCCCCACCCAATCATCACCATGGAACGATCTGTAGAGGTATGGATCGAACAATACGAAATGGGTAGAGACCCATGGAAATTCCCGCCAAAAGCCTTCTGGGCATGGCAAGTCTACATGTGTTGGAAGCATGAAAATAAAGGAGGACATTTATCCTTTGAAGATTTTTAGTTCGTCTAGGAAGCCGAAACCTAAAAAGGGGGTACTGTCATGACTCATATCGAACGCTCAAATTTCTAAGTCATTTTATATTTCTTTTCTTTGTATTTTGCATAGTTGGTAGCCAAACACTCAGCTAAGTCAGTGTCTATCTTATCTAGTCAGCGCTAAGATTAGATTAGATAACGATTAGATTAGATTACGGACTACCGGACCAAAGGCACAGCCACGCTTACTAATCTGCAGTCAATGCGCAGTTGTGGCTGTCCAGCATGACTCACATGGGGACTATTCATAGCATAGGGTTCTACAGCCTTTAGGGTTGTAGGGGTTAGCACACAGACCATGTAGTTTTTGTATATAAGACATGCAACTAGCACCCAGAGTCCTCAGTCGAGTTCTCTCAGGTTTCCTTCCTACCTTCATCTGCTCTCACTCTAAGTCTATTGTTGGGGCCCTAAGCCATCACGGCAAGGGTAGTCCTGATAATCACCCACAAACTGACAGAGAAACAGAACATGTTAACCAAGAATTAGAAGTATATCTTCAGATATTCTGTGCAAACGAACTGTTGGATTCCAAGGTGTAGATCTTGTGACCCGGATTGAAGGAATTGTCCAGCAGTGGATGACAAGTGTCAGGCCCATTCCAAGATGATGAGTTCAACTCATATTGCCAGCTATATGTGTCATAAATAACTACAAACAATGTGACTACTAAATGTAGATATGATATCTATGCTTGTAGTGTCTGTATGTAGATAATAGCTATTCCAACATGAACCTCACAGATGGAAGCAACTACTCCCAATCGCCAAATTTGCTCACAAGAATTGACACCACAACTCAGTTAAAGCCTCCCCATTTCAACTCATGTATGGAACGAACCCTGTTGCATTACCAACTGCTGTACAGAAAATGACAACACCTGCCATGGAGGAATGCTTACAACTACCAGCAGTTTACACTCCCCCCCTGTTCCGAGTGGATTCCAAGTTCATTACAAGGATTCCGAGCAGAATCCAAGTCCATTCTGAGTCCATTCCAAATTATCACCAATTGGACTTGGAATCTGAGTAGAATCCAAGCCCATTCTGAGCCCATTCTGAGTTGACAGGAATCCGAGCTGAACTCGGAATGGGCTCGGACTGAACTTGGAATGGACCCACTCCAAGTCCATTCTTAGTTGCATTAAAAGTGCATTATCTTCAATTATGACATAGTCCAAGTACACATATGAGTACACCTTTGCTTTATACCTCTTCTGAGGTCTCCTAACATGGGTGTGACTTGCAAGTATCAGTACCCATCACACTAAGCCATGCTCTAACCATTTTGCCAGCTTGCAAGCACTGTTGGAGGTTTGATGAACTTCAGGTATGTTTACTGGGTTTTCTGGGTTGCTGAATTCATTGGTGATGTTGCTATAGTGTAAAAATTCAACATGGATTAGCCATGCTCATCTGGATATTTGTTTGTATGAGTGATGCATGAATAGTAGCCTCCAGGGCACACATGCAATATTGTTCAATATGTGTCATCACATATTACTTGGAGGTGATGATACACACAAATATGTCTTGTCACATATTACTTTGGAGGTGATGATACACACAAATATTGTTCAAATATGTGTCATCACATATTACCTTGGAGGTGATGATACACACAAATATTGTTCAAATATGTGTCATCACATATTACCTTGGAGGTAATGATACACACAAATATGTGTTGTCACATATTACTTTGGAGGTGATGATTCACAAAGATATGTGTTGTCACATATAACTTTGGAGGTGATGATTCACACAGATATGTGTCATCACATATTACTTTGGAGGTGGTGATGCACACAGATATGAATAGATGATGACCTGTCAAACCCTTCACAAATGTCAAGGTGGTTGCTTAGTGTCAGTAATATATATAGACACAATATACTGTACATGTATATGTTCTACCTATCCTCAATCCTCCTCTGAGTCATCTAAATTCTCCTCAACTGCCTTCTTTTCCTGCCTTTCAATAACATGTTTTGCATGATAGAAAAGCATAGTATGCAAAAACAAATGAAAGTTCCAAACCAAGTATTCAACTGTTCACAAGCTTGTGTATTAAATGCACACTTGTAATAAGGTCTGCCCCTCTCATCTCTCTCCACAATTACCAAGTTAGGGGCTGATCCATCCAAAGGAGCTGGATTGCACCATTTACAACACAATGTATCAGTTGCCCGATGATTAACATAGTGGTAAGAATCCACAATGAATCTACTGGTATTCTTCCACCTTTCCCATGATTCATTTGTGATACTTGTGCGAAGTACCAGGCAGGCCTTGTCCATACAAATGTAAGCAGGTTTACTCTCCTCAGTTGGATAAACATGCTCCAGAAATTCCAATATAGCTGTTGGAGATTCAGACTTTATGAACTTGGGAATGGTATGTCTGGAAAAGCCTGCTCTGGTTTTGCTGAAACCATTGGAATCAAGGTAATCATCCACAGACACAGAAACCAACTGGATAGCTTTCAAGAGCCATAAGACAAACATAGAGATACTACAAAATTTACAACTACACATGAGAGCAGGCAGTGGAGGGCAGGGAAAACAGAGGGCAAGGGCAGTGGAGAGAGGGCAAGGGACAGAGGGCAGGTGAGGGTGAGCGAGCAACAGAGGGTGGGCAGCAGCAGAGAGAGGGTGAGGGCAGCAGAGAGAGGGTGAGGGTGGTGGAGAGGAGGCAAGGGCGGTGGAGAGGAGGCAAGGGCAGTGGAGAGAGGGCAAGGGCAAGGGCAAGGGGAGTGAGTGACAGAGAGGGCGAGGGTGGGCGGCATCAGAGAGAGGGTGAGGGCGGTGGAGAGAGGGCGAGGGGAGCGAGTGACAGAGGGTGGGGTGGTGGCAGAGAGACACCAAGGGCGAGGGTGGGCAGCGGCAAAGAGAGGGTGAGGGTGGTGGAGAGGAGGTGAGGGTGGTGGAGAGAGGGTGAGGGGAGCGAGCAACAGAGGGTGGGGTGGTGGTGGAGAGATGCCAAGGGTGAGGGTGGGTGGCATCAGAGAGAGGGTGAGGGTGGTGGAGAGAGGGCAAGGGCAAGGGCAAGGAGGGAAGGGCGATGGAGAGGAGGCAAGGGCAAGGGCAAGGGGAGCAAGCAACAGAGGGCAGGCGAGAGTGACAGAGAGAGGGCAAGGGCAAGTGACAGGGTGAGCAACAGAGGGAGGGAAGGGTGATAGAGAGGTGGCAAGGGTGAGGGAAGCGAGCGACAGAGAGGGCAAGGGTGAAGGAAGGGAGTGAGTGATAGAGAGCAAGGGCAGCAGAGAGGGTGGGGTGACAGAGAAAACGGGAGGGTGAGGGTGACAGAGGAGGCCATGTGCCGTTGAATGTGTCGTCGATGAAAAACCAGGCGTGGGAGGGCATGTTGGTGTGGGGATGGGTGTGTTGGTGTAGGGATGGGCGCCGGAGGAATAATGTTCGTTTGTGAGCACAGAACAAGTAGAAGAGGGAGGGGAAGGAAAAATAAGTGGGATAGTGAGGAAACTGGCGAAAAAATGACTTACGGGGTGAGTTGGGGGTCATCATTCACTGCTGCATCGTCCTCAGCTATGCGAGCTGCGGACATCTTCCTGTTTGAACAGCTGGGGAGTGAATCAAAATGTGATGGCAGGTGCACCTCTTTGCTGCTTCCCAATTTCCTTCGTCTTTGCCCATTTCTTCTCAGCGGCATTTGATGCTGCTGACTCCACTCTGTTCCTCTTGGTTGAGTGACAGGGGGGGCTAGCACAATGCATAGAGCGAGTGTTCATGGTGGTGGTGGGACAGTGGGCTGTGCTGATCAGATCGATCACTGCACAGCTGTGCTGGCATATCACGTGATTTGCACACATGGTGTGTCACATGACAATCAACAACACGTCAGTGTCACAATCAACAATGCGTGTTCATGTCACGTGTGATGTAAGCAGATGCCATATATATGTGAGGGTTGTGTACTGGTTCCGAGCTTGACCAGTCCTAGGACTGGTCGGATTTGTCCTAGCTAGGCTTGGAATGGGCTCAGAATGGGCTTGGACTGCACTTGTAGTCCAAGTTCCATTTTGAGTGGGCTCTCAGCCAAAATTCTGAGCTTGGAATTGGAGCTTGGAATCCAATCGGAATACGAGGACTCCTCGTAACCCACTCGGATTTCGAGATTTGAGGGGGGGGGGGAGAGTAAAGTGCTCACAACTACTATGAAAAGCTAGGGAAGAAGCGCTAGCTGCACATGAACTAGCAAGACAGATGGTTGCACAGCGAGTCAGAGACAAAGCAATCAAGTTTGAACAAGGAGACAAAGTATGGCTCAAAAATAGAAATCTCAATATCCCATATCAGTCTAGGAAACTAGCACCTAAACGAGAAGGACCCTTCATAATCGAACAAGTGCTAGGACCAGTAACGTATAAGCTCAGGCTACCAAAACAATGGTGCATTCACCCAGTCTTTCACACATCACTCCTTATGCCATACAGGGAAACTGAAACGCATGGACCAAACTACACAACTCCGCCTCCTGATCTTGTAAATGGGCAGGAAGAGTTTGAAGTGGAAGCGATCCTCACACATCGAAAACGCGGAGCAGGATATCAATATTTGGTTAAATGGAAGGGATATGGCCCGAACAACAACTCCTGGGAACCTGAATGCAATTTAAGTAATGCTGCGGACATTTTACAAGCATATAAACTCAGAAGACAGCCATGAAACCCCATGTCTTGATATCACAACCACCAGACTCTCAAACAAAACATTTGTTATACGAAAAGATATTGCTCCACCCAAGGACAATACTCTCCAAAACCCTATGAAAGTTTCAAAGGACAAATCATTACATTTCCCATTTATTGTCCTCCAGTCACCCCTCTAGAACCACCCCAATTAATCAACTTTATCCGAACCCTAGCAACCTGATTAATTGCTTACAAAACTCCTAGACTCTCTAACAGACATTGAATGCACCCACAGGGACATGTTGAAATCCCATTCAATGCCCAATTACACTATCTCCTGAAATATATGGATCTCACATTTGATCCAGAAGAACTACCATATTATCTGGACACAATGTCACCCTACCTCCCATCGCCCAATAGACCTTTAAACCACACAAATGATGTATACACCAAAACAGTCCTCTGCCAAGAAAATCCTGTGGTATTTGATTTCGCAGAACAGTTGAGATTTGCTAGCAAAGAAATGGAAATTTACAGATGGGTTGTTACCCAGCGACTCCCAGATGCAATCTCAAACCTCAATAGAGTGCTCAAGAGCCTTGAATTCCTGGATGCATTCAACAGTACAGGCGGACCCACTATACCTAATTCACCCAAAAGTATTGTGCCACAAGACATCACCCCCTGAGACTGATACAGACCCTGAGACTGAAGTATCCACCACTACCAGGAACAAGCTAAGCAAATCAGAAGGATCTGATGAAGAACTTGAATATGTTCCCAGCATCAGAGCATCCACAACAACTTACCAGTCCACAGATGGAGAGCTCCGGACAGTCAATTGGGATGACAAGGTGTTCAATTAAACATAAAAAATGCTCCTCACGGTGTTAACATTTTTCCAATCCCATATCCTTGAACAAATGTCTCTCTTCATCACTGTCGCCTACTTTGTCACCTTCTCCTTTGCTCTTCTGGTCACCGCCTGTGGCCACTACTACATCAATGTTGCCACCATCACCTCCCCCTTTGCCTCTGTCACCCATCATCTCCCGCTCGAGGTATTTGTCACCACCACCACCACCCTAGACGATTATGACTTTGCCAACCTCCCTGTGCTCCACGAGCACCCTACGGACCTCGCAGAAACAGTCACCACCCCTGTCTCCCCTACACATATACCCATTGTCCAACCACGCAATACCATGCTCAACAATGTCAGCAAGAACCTCGCCAACCTCGTCACATACTTCAACATGTTCTCTGAACCACTTGATTTCATCACTGCCCTCACTTTGACTACTGATCCCCACTCGCTCACCTATAATGAATGAGATGCAATGCTCGCTCAGGCCAAGCAACTGCAGCGAGCTATTCAAACAGTACAATGGTGGATGGAAATGGCAGAAAAAGATGTCAAGAACATTGTCAAATGGTTGGAGTCTAGACAGGACCACGGCTGGACAAATTCATGGTAGAAGTTGGTGACTTCTCACATACAAAGGGGATAATTTTACAGTTTCTTCTTTGTTTTGTCTTCTTGTCTCTGTGTATTGTTTCGTATCCATCATTTCTCCTTAACTGCACATTGTACAGCCTGGACGCTATCTCCTTTCATTGCTACCTTCACATTTCCTTTCTTAGGTAGTTGTTGACTTATTCCTTTTATGGTTTCCTTTATTCCCTAACCATATATAAACCTCATATACTGTAGAGTAACTCCAGTTCCAACTTAGACGAGTTTTGCTCTCAACATCGCTTGACTTTGATGCTCTTTTTTTCTGCCACTCTCTAGACCTTTGTCATTGCTTGACTTAGCATCTGAACTCTTTGTCCAGTGGCTGGGAGCGGACTGAGATTCTGCTTGTTGCTGTTGACTTAGAACAAACCACAATGAGGGCATTGTCCATAACACATAATCCCTTCTTGACATTCTTCCCAATTGCTCCACTATTGCTCTTACCACTGAAAGTTCATTTTTTGTCACCATCTTGGTCTCAAATTCTGCCTGCTCTGTGGTGCAGCCTGGAGGACATTGTCATATTGTCTTCCCTGTACATAGTAGTTGGGGCAGACAATGAGCTGGCAGATGTGGGCACACAAGTCAGGGCAGGGCATAAGCATGAGCAGGGTGCACTGGCATGTTGGATTGGAATGCAGGATGCATGATCAATGAGAGTGTGGCCCAGAGTTGCTAATAGTAGAACTGAGAATAGACATAGAAATAGAACTGTCTGCTGCAAATAAAGAAATTGGAACACTTGGCATGTTCCACATCACTGAAAATTTGAATGAAGTATGAGACTAGTAGCAATGCCCATTGCAAGAACTTTAGTTGTGGGCTGCCTGGCACACAATGCAGTATGATCCTGCTGGTCATGGTGTGCAATATTGGCTGATGGCGAAGAACAAAGGTGGGGAGACTTGGAGTTGCTGGAACCTGGGACCTTCTGGGCCCAAGCCATCACACAGCCCAATGTCATCTTGGGGAAACTTTAGTCCATAACCAATAAAATTCAATCACCCAGATTCCAAGGAGGAAGTGTAATCAAGCCTCAGGCACCAGGGTCGAAATTGCACAGCACAAGATCTGGTTGTTAACTTCCATGAGGAGTTGGATAGCTATTGGTAGGATCAGCACTCTTTAGCTGGCCAAGCAATGACCAAGATCTAACTAACTTGATATTTTATGTAACATACATGGTGTTGTTCTCTGATGTTGTGGTCATGACTTGGATTTGGTGGGCTTATTTATTTGATGACAGCATTGATAGAGAATATTAGTGAGCAGACCGCCTGCTACCAGCTCTGTTGCAGCAGAGCCTGTACATAAGGCCACTGAAACCTGTTTTGGTGTGCTCAGCCATGGACACCCACACTGGAAACAACTCACCTCCTCTGTGCTCAACCATCCTTGGCTCTCTACTATGAGGTTGCCCCCGCAACATCTCCCAGTCCGAGGCCAGAGAACTCTCCCCACTGCCACAAAATCCCAGGCATCCCCCACACACATCCATTTCCAACCCAACTTCACCCAATCCCAACACTGCCATATCAGTTGCCATTCCTCAGCCTGGTTCCTCCACCAACTTCATACCACTCGCACCATCTTTGCCGTCAGCCTTTGCCAGCATGCTCAGGCAGAAACCAAATCCAACCCCAGCCACCAACACGGCTCACGAGCAACAGCCAGCCACCACTACTACTACCACAAGCCCTGTGCTACCATTCACCTCGCCTCACATGCCCCAGCTTGCCACGTCACTCCCATCAGTCATCGCAGCTCCATCTACCATGCCATCCATGCCAGGTGCCCTCCCCATGCACTCGTCCTTGATACCCCAGCCACCACCAGCTGCCTACAACACGTTTTGTATCCAGCTTGTCCCACACCTCAACTCATGCTGTTTGTTGCAGTTTGATGCCATCACCCACGACCTGTGTGAAACAGACCCGGTGCTCCGCATTAGTCCGGAATGGGCCTTGGCGCCATCAACACCCTTGGCACCAACAAGCTCACCTTCAAGTCCAAAGTTGTCTCCCATGCCCATGTGGAGATTAGGGTCGAGAAGGGAGCATGTTTTTCATCAAAGACACCAAGTCGTCTAGTTTTTGAACCATATTAAGCTCAGTCCAGCAAATCAAGAAAGTAGACCCCACCAGCTCAAGGATGGCGATATCTTGCAGCTTGGAGTCGATTATCAGGGCGGCGCCGAGGATATATACAAGAGCATGAAGATTAGAGTCGAGGTCAGCTGAGAATGGCAGGCCAGCACTAATGCTTTCAAGTGGGTTTCATGCCTCATTGTTCCAGCTGTGGGGTACTGATCAAAGCCAATTATTCAGCACTGCAGCACTGAAGAACCTCAAGAACCTAGCCGCTGTTGTCAGCCCAAACGTGCAAGCCACTCTACCAACCATCACAAATGGAATGGTTGCTACCAGGTCTTCAAAATTACAGATACCAGATTGCTGCATTTGTAAGCGTCTTTTATTTTCTCATCAAAATACACAATCCTAATCTAATCCTAGGTCTTTTCTCTGTCACGATCTGCCAGGCTCTCTTCATCGCTCCCTGCTCCCACGCCTTCCACTTCAAATACATCCATCCCCTCATCAAAGCCCATCACCCTGCCTTTTCTTGCCTGCTCTGCAGGACTTACACAGACCTGGTGGAAGACATGGAAGTGGATAGTGCTGAACTAGAGGCCGATGCAGAGGTTGGCACAGATGCAGATATAGAAATCGACAAATCCTCTTCTGGCGCCCAGCACAAGGAATCCAACGCCAACACCACTCACACGCCTCTTCAACAACTACAATGTGAAGACGCAGAGATGAGCAACGGGTCTAGTGCTCCCCATGTCCCTCCTTCCATCCCGTCCATTCCTGTCACGCCCACTGCTATCAGCATCATAGCCACTCCCACTGGCTGACTCCGTCCCATCAGTGAGAATGGGCTTCACCTATGCAGTGACAGAGACAGAGAAGCAGGGGGAGAGATGGAAGTCAAGCCTGACTCGGTTCCAAGCCTGTCATTGTTTTTGGCTGCTTGTCATGCTCAAGGAGGCACGGGAGGATGCATGAGGCATACTTCCCCAGAGTTGTGCATGGAGGAGGAGGAAGGGTTGCCTGGTATGGTTATGGGAGCGGAGGAAGCAGACGAGGTCGAGATGGGTGATGCTTTAGAGTGAGTTTTTATTTTCTGTGCTTACCTTCAAATCTCTTGTGCTTGTCCCACCCATTTCCTCTTCCCTCTTTGTTTCTTTCCATTCTTCTATCGTCGCTCTCTCTCTTATTTCTTTCTTATGCCAATCTAGAATATATACTGATGCAGGATCTGAATAGGTACAATGAACTGGAAGAAGACTCTGCAATGGACGAAGAGCATGACTGTTAGCCTGCTGGTTGGTATCCCAATGGCTGTTGTCACCATTGACGAGTTGGGTGTTGTTGTTGGGTCTGCTGCTGCTGGCACTGTCTCAGGTGGGTCAATCAGCAGAAAGAGGAAGCAGTGAACCCATTCAGGGTATACAAGTTGGGGCTCTGCATACCATATACATCCCTAGCATTATTCAACTTTTGTGTATATATTTCAGTTGTACCCTATAATAACTTTAGATGATAATATTTAACCAAATGTCATTATTGATCATGCCTAACAAACATATATTGTTATATATGTAATCTACATACAATTACAACTCAATCATTCTTGCTTGGTAGCTGTTTGGAGAGCAAATCATTGTCTGCTCACATGTGCCCCATATTTAAGCAGCAGTTCAATGATGCCGTGGTCACCATAGATTGATGCAGCTCGCAAAGCATTGCTAAATATTCCTCCCTGTGAATTCACATCTGCTCCTCTTTCAAGCAGTAACTCAACAATGCCCTTGTTATTTTGATATGATGCAGCCTGGAGGGCATTGCCATAGTATCCTCCCTGTGCATTCACATCTGCTCCTCTGTCAAGCAGTAACTCAACAATGCCCTTGTTATTTCGATATGATGCAGCCTGGAGGGCATTGCCATAGAATCCTCCCTGTGCATTCACATCTGCTCCTCTTTCAAGCAGTAACTCAACAATCCCCTTGTTATTTTTATATGATGCAGACTGGAGGGCATTGTCATAGTATCCTCCCTGTGCATTCACATCGGCTCCTTTTTCAAGCAGTAACTCAACAATCCCCTTGTTACTTTTACATACTGCAGCCTGGAGGGCATTGCCATATGGTTCTCCCTGTGCATTCACATCTGCTCCTTTTTCAAGCAGTAACTCAACAATCCCCTTGTTATTTTCACATACTGCAGCCTGGAGGGCATTGGCATATGGTCCTCCCTGTACATTCACATCTGCTCCTCTTTCAAGCAGTAACTCAACAATCCCCTTGTGATTTTTATATGATGCAGCCTGGAGGGCATTGCCATATTGTCCTCCCTGTACATTCACATCTGCTCCTCTTTCAATCAGTAACTCAACAATCCCCTTGTGATTTCTACATGATGCAGCCTGGAGGGCATTGCCATAGAATCCTCCCTGTGCATTCACATCTGCTCCTCTTTCAAGCAGTAACTCAACAATTCCCTTGTTATTTTGATGTGATGCAGCCTGGAGGGCATTGCCATAGAATCCTCCCTGTGCATTCACATCTGCTCCTCTGTCAAGCAGCAACTCAACAGGATCTTTATAACCTTTATATGATGCTGTACATAAGGCTTTCATCATATCATTATCTGTGACATCCTTTGACATCAGCCATGTAGCAGTTTTAACTAAGCCATGGAACCCTGCACACTGTAATGCACATGAAGCATCCATTTCAAATTCATATGTGCCAAAATTGTTTATATGAGCCCATCTTGTGAGATTGCTAGGATGAAACAACTCCTGAATCTGTCTCATTGCAGCTTCCTCAAGACCAGCTGTAAGTATATGCTTTGACCAAAATGTTGCAGAGTAATTAAGCAATGCCACCCCTCTCATGCCTTTCATATACCTGATGACACCCTGTTTGAATCAGATATGCCAAGCAACATTGTCCAACAAATTCATTGCCAATGTCATAATGCTCCATAATCCCAATGGACTGCATTCTATTTGGATTTCTCATGATATACTCCTTTACAGATGCATGAGACAATTGCATTGTGTCATCATCCATTTTCATGACTAGACCAGAGCATATCCTCATCACTTCTTCTGGTGATGATAGCCTACAATCAGATTCAAAGCTTTGCTTCTCTATGTCAAATTCCACAACAATGGCAAGTTCTTTAATGTGCAATGGCTTTTCTGCATAAGCTAACCATAGTAATAATTTCATGGCATTTGTTTGATCAACAGGGCAAATTCTGCTAATCATTTGATCATATATGGTTTTCCAATGTCTGAGGAAGCCTTTTCAGTGTATCTTTCAATGTCTTAGGACTCTTGCTGCATTTCTTCAGTTCCTCCAGCTGACATGCCACCAGTCGAAACCTATTAACTGTCACACAAGTTGCACTGACTGACTTAATTTACATACATTCCATTTGCCGTTGTCAAGAGTGCTTCTCTTATCATATCCTTTTCACTTGATGTCCATCCTTTCAGATCTCCAGAAGATTGTAGCATATGATCAATGAACATTGAAATGTCATGATCATGGTCTGCTTGCATTTGGGATATATCCACTTCTGTGGGCCCTGATGGCCTCAATGAATCAACAATCTGATATTCAGGCCTGCTGGTGACAAGAAGGTGGCATTGTATCAGGTTCCATCCATGGACAATCTTGACAAAGTTCATCATTTCCTCCTTGTCTGTGCATTCATCCAATGCATCAATGAGGATGTATGTATTGTTAAATCCAGATATCATTTGTCTGATGACCTCCAGCAGTTCATCATCTGAAGGTGTTGAAACCCCACCCATATGATCATCATAAGATTTGTACAGAACTGATTGGTTGTGTGGAACCCTTGCAAAGAGTTGGAGGACCAAAGATGAGAGAAGACCAGTGACAGTCCTCTTTGCATTGTCAGAAATATCACAATAGAAATATGCAAGTCCAATGGAACCAGTCTGGGCACATGATCCAATATGTTTGACAATAGTAGAGCTTGTTATGTTAATAAATGCTGCCTTGTAGCATCAATAGGCTTACAATAGAACAGATTTTCCTATACCAGCTGAGGTGATTGAGATTTAGTACATTTGTAAAGTTGTATGTATTTCTACTCACAGATGCCATGAATCCACATGAAGGAATTTGGCTGCTTCTTCCATTCTATAAATGATGAGTGGTTTATAAACCATGAGCCAGTGCCACCATAATGCTTTTTGGTAGCATTATTGTGGTTAGTAGATGGATTAGGTGGCTTCAACCATGTCTTGAACTGCTCTGTTAAGAAGTACATTATAAGGTCAAATTGTAGGGCATGTCACAAGTACTTACCAATGTTACTTGAGGCTGGTTCATGTTGAACTGTAATGTGTGAGAACATTATTATCTTACTATGTGAATACTCACCCTTGACATCCTAATAACATAGTTAACAACATTTTGGGATGACATGTAGATACTGACATAGTATTTCCTATTATCCTCAATGAAAGAAGAATTGTTTATTGCAAAATCATGAGCATGTTGGAAAGCACTTGCATGAGCAATTAGTAAAGATGATAGAATGGTACAGAAACCTTACCTGGAGCTAATTAACATTATTGTAGAGTCAGCAATCATCCTATAGGAGACACATACCCAGATAGCATAGGAACAGTAGGAGTTCCACTGTAACAGCTAGGTTGAATACGAAAAGTGAGACAGCTCACTGCACTAACCTGGCTTGGAACATAACAATCTTTGCTTTCTTCGTGCGCGGGTCAGCTTTTTCACCATATGAGTCATCCGACAAAGCGCGTTTGCGAGCGAACTCGAATGGATGCATCGATATCGTAATGGCTGTGTGGATGAAAGATGAGCGTGAGAGCAAGGGATACTGTAATTCACACGCACGGGCATTTGCGTATCTGACGAGCACGTGCTCGCTGAATAGCCAACAGAACAATCGCACTGAGCGTAACCACAAGTCCTACTGTGCGAACATTCTTCATCTCATTGATTTGCCGCAGATGAACTATCTATTTCTTGGCATCTGTGAAATGCTTGGGATCCCGTCGGAATGCGCCCTACGGCAAGGTTCTTGGCCTCGAGGTCTTCCGCAACAGCCTAGGGTCGTTTGGCGAATCTGGACGATCTGGCCCAATCCCACAAACTGCCTCGTCTGTCCCGCCAACCCTCGTCGATATCACAGAAGCAAGAATGGACTCGCGCATTGATATCGCCTGAATAGGTTGCTTATATGTTTCTTCCCATATTGCTGCGGGGGAGGAATGTGAGAATCTGCTACAGATGAGCGTTCCTTACGCGCTTCTTTTCCTATAGCCTAACATGCATTTCGAACGGACCAAAGCCATCAATGCATACCACAACGAGACTTGGGGGTATTGCGCCGACTCCGAACAAACCCGTACGTACTACCTAAGTATGCATAGATTGTCTGGAACCGTCCTTCGCTTATATCAATATGTACGGGGACAGTGGTGTATTGGCGAAGTCCAGGTCCAAAGTGAAGGCTAATAATGCATGGCCATTCATTCATTTCCTGGCGATAATGTATGGAAAACCGTCAACTGATATATAGCAAATCTTACTTTTCGCAGTCAATCAGAACGGCTCACGTTGACACCCTGGATATGTTAAGCCTACTCGTTAAATAATTATTGCTACTATTTCATATGTACCTGTGTCGAGAACGGCAAGCGGCCGTGATTGTGTATCAAGTCAGTAATGCAGATTGTCTACAGGTGCTGTTGCTAGTGGTCGTGGTAGCGAGAAGGAATGTCCCGAGATAATCCCAATCCTGAGAAGGCTCGGGTTACTTCGGGAGCCCTCTATATAGTCTGTACACCGAGCGCCAGGTGGGAAGGCAACCCCCGCGACAGGCGACCTGGACACCCAAGCTCACCCTGACTGCAGCGAAGCTGGGGGATGTGGATGTGACTTAAGCCTCGGGCGTACGCATAAGTGGTCGACGCGACATCCCGTCGGTCGGTTACTTCATTATTGGCGTGGCCCATGAACATTGTACCACTCGCCCTTCTTCACCCTCAGCTTTCGCCAGGCGGAAACCGAACCCAACACCGTGACCACCATGTGGGTTGTCTTGAGAACCAGAGTGGTTCGGTGGTCCTTGGTTCGAGCGGAATACATTGTTCTGGTTGGCATGCTTTGCTTCGCAGCCGCTCGCCGCATTTCGAGACATATCAAGCACCAGAATATCTTGGATAAGATTAGAGTGGTGAATCTACCTGATGCGGTATGTAGTTCTCGTGTTTCAATCTTTGCAAACTTGTATAATCGATGCCAGGTAATGCGATCCCTGTGGGCATGAAGGTGCCGACACAAAAAAGATACGCCAATCTCACCATATCGCAATGAACGTGGGCCAGAGCCACTCATCTGGTTACGCACCACAAACGGCGGCTAGAGCAGGACATAGCGATGGAGCCGAAGAGCACTTCCACGACTGGCGAACAAAAGTGAGCGCCGAGCGGGGCATACTACCTCAAATACCAGCGCTAGGTCGACTCCTACATGACTCGAGCACCATGAAATAGTCAAAAACCTCATCAAAGGTGTTGTCTGTCCCCCCTCAAGCCATTGAGACCTGGTTTGGTGTGCTCAGCCATGGACACCCACGCCGGAAACGACTCGTTCAACCATTCTTGGCTTTCTACTACAAGGTCGCCCCCGCAACGTCTCCCAGTCCGAGCCCAGAGAACTCTCCCCACCACCACAAAATTCCAGACGTCCCCCACGCACATCCATCTCCAACCCAACTTCACCCAATCCCAACACTGCCATATCGATTGCCATTCCTCAGCCTGGTTCCTCCACCAACTTCGTACCACTCGCACCATCTTCACCGTCAGCCTTCGCCAGCATGCTGAGGCGGAAACCGAATCCAACCCCAGCCACCAACGCGGCTCACGAGCAACAGCCAGCCACCACTACTACTACAAGCCCTGTGCTACCATTCACCTCGCCTCACACGCCGCAGCTTGCTGCATCACTCCCATCAGTCATCGCAGCTTCATCCACCATGCCATCCATCCCGGGTGCCTTCCCCTGCCCTCGTCCTTAATACCCCAGCCACCACCAGCCGCCTACAACACGTTTCGTATCCGGCTCGTCCCACACCTCGACTCACGCCGTTCGTTGCGGTTCGACGCCATCACCCGCGACCTGCGCGAAACAGACCCGGCGCTCCGCATTGGTCGGTTCACCGACCGGTCCGGAATGGGTCTTGCCGCCGTCAACGCCCTTGGCACCAACAAGCTCGCCTTCAAGTCCAAAGTTGTCTCCCGTGCCCATGCGGAGATTTGGGTCGAGAAGTTTTTCATCAAAGACACCAAGTCGTCTAGTGGCACGTTTTTGAGCCGTATTAGGCTCAGTCCAGCTCAAGGATGGCGATATCTTGCAGCTCGGGGTCGATTATCAGGGCAGCACAGAGGATATCTACAAGAGCGTGAAGATTAGAGTCGAGGTCGGCCGAGAATGGCAGGCCGGCGCTAATGCTTTCAAGTGGGTTTCACGCCTCGTCGTTCCAGCCGTGGGGTACTGATCAAAGCCATTCAGCACTGCGGCATTGAAGAACCCCAAGAACCTGGCCGCTGTTGTCGGCCCGAACGTGCAAGCCACTCTACCAACCGTCGCGAATGGAAAGGTTGCTGCCAGGTCTTCGAAATTACAGATACCAGATTGCTGCATTTGTAAGTGTCTTTTTTTTCCGTATCAAAATACACAATCCTAATCTGATCCTAGGTCTTTTCTCTGTCACGATCCGCCAGGCTCTCTTCATCGCTCCCTGCTTCCACGCCTTCCACTTCAAATGCATCTGTCCCCTCATCGAAGCCCATCACCCCGCCTTTTCTTGCCCGCTCTGCAGGACTTACGCAGACCTGGAGGAAGATGTGGAAGTGGATAGTGCCGAACTAGAGGCCTACGCAGAGGTTGGTGCAGGTGCAGATATAGAAATCGACGAATCCTCTTCTGGCGCCCAGCACAAGGAATCCGACGTCAACGCCGCTCGCACGCCTCTTCAACAACTACAACGCGAAGACGCAGAGATGGATGAAGAACACGATCGTGAGCCTGCTGGTATCCCGATGGCTGTCGTCGCCATCGACGAGTTGGGTGTCGTTGTTGGGTCTGCTGCTGCTGGCACTGTCTCGGGTGGGTCAATCGGCGGAGAAAGGAAGCGGTGAACCCATTCAGGGTATACAAGTTGGGGCTCAGCATACCATATACATCCCTAGCATTTTAATCAACTTTTGTGTATATATTTCAGTTGTACCCTATAATAACTTTAGATGACAATATTTAACCAAATGTCATTATTAATTATGCCTAACAAACACATATTGCTATACATGTATTCTACATATAATTACAACTAGATCATTCTTGCTTGGTAGCTGTTTGGAGAGCAAATCATTGTCTACTCACATGTGCCCCATATTTAAGCAGCAGCTCAACAATGCCATAGTGGCCATAGGTTGATGCAGCTTGCAAAGCATTGCTAAATCTTCCTCCCTGTGCATTCACATCTGCTCCTCTTTCAAGCAGTAACTCAACAGTCCCCTTGTGATTTCTACATACTGCAGCCTGGAGGGCATTGCCATATTTTACTCCCTGTGCATTCACATCTGCTCCTCTTTCAAGCAGTAACTCAACAGTCCCCTTGTGATTTCTACATACTGCAGCCTGGAGTGCATTGCCATATTTTCCTCCCTGTGCATTCACATCTGTTCCTCTTTCAAGCAGTAACTCAACAATCCCCTTGTTATTTTCACATACTGCAGCCTGGAGGGCATCGCCATATTGTCCTCCCTGTGCATTCACATCTGCTCCTCTTTCAAGCAGTAACTCAACAATTCCCTTATTATTTTTGCATGATGCAGCCTGGAGGGCATTGCCATAGAATCCTCCGTGTGCATTCACATCTGCTCCTCTGTCAAGCAGCAACTCAACAAGATCTTTGTAACCTTTATATGATGCTGCACATAAGGCTTTCATCATATCATTATCTGTGACATCCTTTGACATCAGCCATGTAGCAGTTTTAACTAAGCCATGGAATCCTGCACACTGTAAAGCACATGAAGCTTCCATTCCAACTTCATTTGCACCATGATTCCTTATATTAGCCCACCTTTTGAGATTACCAGGTTAATCCCATGACTTCCGGGCGACCCTCCACATCGTAGAGCTCTTGGGGATTGATATAGTACCTATCTAAACTCATTGGCACACGGCTAGTGTGCGCTGATGAGCTAGAACTCTGTACAGCAGTGGACAGGGGCTCTGCCTAATTTGGGTAAGCATGTCACGAAGGATAATAGTACATTTGTCACGTAGTCACAACAATAATAATACTCCCTCCCTCCCTCGTAATCACCTTCGTTTTGCCTGTCGTTTGGCTCATTCGCCCTCCCCCTTCCTCTCGTTTGGGGGGGAGGGTTCTCTATCTCCTCACCGTCGCCATGGTCATCAGCATAGCATGCGTGCGCTCATCAATACAACGCTCACTCGGAAAGGAGGTGCTGGGAACCTTCCAACGACCTCACAACCCCCCCTCTACACAGCTGCCTAGCAGTGTAAAAGGTTAACAGCGCTACAATCGTTAACTAATTTCTCTGTGTGATGAAGACTGGCCTTACTTTGTACCTTTGCAAGTTTTCCAAAGAACCGCGTTGCACGAAGTGCATCTCGAGGCCTTGATTTGGATTTATGTGAGTGCATCCTTGCAACACGGTAAATGTTCCTTTCAGAATGGGAGCCTAAAGAGGATGACGCAGGCTCCGCAATTACCAGAAGGCTCGCCCTCAATTCCGTATTGGAAAATCTTGTCAAGGCATGCCACTTGCATGAATATGATAACTAAGCTCACAAGGCTTGCTGGAGTTACCCAGTAAAGGCCACCGAGCCAAGGCCTATCTTCGCCCGTCCACCCTAAAGTCAACTTGCCTGGTCTAGCCACCAGGATGTTCAGGAAAAGAACCACGTAAAGAAGCAACATCCTGCCAGTGCTTGCTCAATAAACTTTTGAGTGTCAACAACCCTGCGACATATCAGCCTTTATCAGTTGTCCCTGAAACGCAAAGGCCTGTGTGACGCACTTGGCAACGTAGATAATTCCATTTGTCCACTTCGTGACATGGATCACCCTAGGGTCTGGTCTCAGGCAACAAGGCATCTCGCGACGATCAACTTGATCAAGCTCGTTGGGACTTAACCATGGATGCAGATGCTCAGCAGGGTGTGCCGGAAACAAGAAGCCTTCCTCGGGGGATGACACAGCTGGGATTGCAGGGACATGACCTGTGTAGATTGGGAGTGAATGGCAAATGCATAGCAAAGGCGCGCCTTTTGTGGAACCTGATAGAAAGCTTGATATATGTGGTAAGCAGCTGTTACAAAATTGTTGGAAGTCAACACCGCCGCAACTGAACTTGAACATGTAGTGATGCGCGCAATTGATGCGCATCAATCTATTTATAGTACGTTTCTATTATTGCTACACCGTCTAAGCCACGTCGAAACACTGTTTCGACGATAGCTTCTACTATTCTACCTATCTAGGCTGTGCCTACTTGACTTATATATTCTAGAATATCATAGTGACGCCCCTCAGTCGATTGTTGCCTGACTGAGTCCGTAATCTTATAGGTAGATATCAATGCAGTCGATTGTTGCCCAACTGAGTCCGTAATCTTATAGGTTATGGGCCCCCGACCGTTGCTATTGAAAAACAGATTTATTTTGCCTAAACGAAGATGTCGACTACATCCTCAACGACTACGCCATCGTTATCTGATTTTCATTCTGCTGTTGAGAAGTTAGATGCTTCTGGATCCAATTGGGTAATGTTCCAGCGCCGTTTCACTATCGCCGCTTGCCAGAAACGCGTTTGGAAACATTTTGATGGGACTAGCCCCAAACCCGCAGCTGCTACTGCAGTCACATCATCCGAAACCTCCACATCTATGCCTGTTGGAGTGATTGCCTGGGAAGAAAAAGAGGATTTAGCGATGTATCTCCTGTCTCAGAAATTACCTGATTCCATCTTCGCCAAATACATGCGCAAATCTTCTGTTGCCGAGATCTGGGCTGCAATTGTCGTTGAATTCACCCAGAAATCTATGTTGATGAAGGCTAATCTTCACACGGAATTCATGGCGCAACGCTGCGTGAAAGGCGCTAACTTGCGGAAGGAATTTGATTGCGTCCGTATGAAGTATGAACAGCTGCTAAACGCAGATGTTGCTGTTAGTGACGATGACTATCGTACCCTTGTACTAAACTTTGTACCTGGGGACCTTTCCACTTTCCTTGCGCAGATCTCTGCCAACATGAAGATATTGGCTTTGTCATCATCTGGCAATACCTCTGCCAATCTGGATGCTGAACGGTTAATGCAAATTGCTATTGAGGAGTGGGAACGTCGAGACACTTACCAGTGTGCCAAGCAGTCCTTCACATCTGCTAATCAGTTGAACACTCCAAATAATGTTGCGTTAACTACCGTCTCCAGCGAGAAGCCAGGAGCTAGGTCTGGAGGTGGACACCGTAAACCCCGTGGCGGAGGCCCTAGGAAGCCTGTTGGCATTTGCTGGAACTGCGGCGATCCGAGTCATAAGCAAGACACTTGTCCGAAACCAAAGAATGCGGACACACCTAAGCTACCTGGTTCCACATCCTCCGATAACTCAAAGAAAGGCCCACCGCCCCCACCACCGTATAAGACCAAGGGTGGTAGTGCCAATGTCGCCACTGACAGTGACGTTGCTGGGGCTTGGTCAGCTTTTCTAGATGACCTGCAGATCCTTGATGATCTTACCAACGATGACGATGATCTCCCAGATTTGATCACCATTGACGATAGTGACTCTGAAGTCGACATAGGACTGGGAGAACTTGAATATCCTGAGAATCGTGGTTCTGTCACTTTCGATACAGGTTTTTGCAGTGAAGAAATCATACCTTACGCACACCACCATGACGACGATGATGAACCTGGTCCTTCTGCTTCCAGTCTCGGAACGACCTATCCTCATGCTGAGGAGGTTTTTGTTTCTATATACGCCATGGCTTATGCCTCGTTCGCCCATCTGGAACATCCTAGTCTGCATTGGGATATGTATGACTCGGGTGCAAGTCACCATATGTCCCCACTGCATGAAGATTTTCTCAACTTCAGGTCTATGCCTACGAGATCACTCACTGCTGCCAATTGCCAATCGTTTACAGCCAAGGGGATGGGCGATCTGATTGTCACTGTACCCAATGGTGAAACCACAACACGAATATGCCTACGTGATGTTCTGTATACCGCAGCTCTTGGCTTTACACTGATATCGGTCGGTTGTATTGACGAGGCCGGCTACTCCGCTTATTTTGGAAATAGCATATGCATTATCTGAGATCCTAAGAACAAAGTCGTTGGAAGGATTCCAAAAGGAGCAGGAGTCTATATGACAGAACATATGTCTCACCGTTATTCTGCCAGTGCCGCACTCCGCCATATCCGACTCCGTGATGCCCATGAACAGCTTGGCCACATATCCATGAGCCGAGTCCATCATCTTTTCAACACCGGTATTCTCCCTGGACTCACGCTTGACGTTGATGATACCAATTTTGAATGCCGAGTGTGCGCCATTGCTAAATCGACAAAGAAGGGTGTTCCGTGAGAGCGTATTGGTGGTCGTGCAACAGAATTTGCTGCTGAGATACATTCGGATGTGTGGGGACCTGCTCATGTGTCGACACTGGGTGGTTGACGATACTATGTCAGTTTCACTGATGACTGGAGTCACTGGACGACGCTATACTTGCTATGCACCAAGGCTGAGGTCTTCAGCGCGTATTGCTCCTTCTCTGCATGGGTGACAACTCAATTTGATGCTTGCATTAAGGCGCTCCATTCTGATCGTGGAGGTGAATACCTAAGCACGGAATTCACATCCTTCCTCGAAGGCGTGGGGACTGAACAAAAACTCACCATGCATGATACACCGCAGCAAAATGGCGTTGCTGAGCGACTCAACCGTACCCTTATCGAACGTGTACGGGCTCTCCTCTTGATGTCTGGTCTTCCTACGACGCTGTGGGGCGAATGCTTGATGCATGTTGCTTACTTGTTGAACCGTTCATGGACGCGTGCCCTGCCTGACGGGAAAACACCTTATGAAGTCATCTACGGTAGTAAACCAAACCTCACTCACGTACCTAAATGGGGCGCTGTGGTCTGGGTATATGATGAAGGTGCTGGGAAGCTCGGTGCTCGGGCGAAAGAAGGCTGTTGGGTTGGATATGATACATCAAGTGCTGGTCACCATGTCTATTGGCGTTCTAACAGGTCTGTGTCAGTCGAGTGGAACCTTGTCTTTTCGCAGGCCTTACCAGCTTTTGAAATCCCACCTGCGGGACATGATGAGAGCCGGGGGAGTATTGAAGAGTCTCTCATCAAAGCTGTAACGAAAGGTGTTGATGAGGAAGAAGGGGAGGAGGACGAAATAGCTAAAGAACTCACAAGCCCTGAACCATCTGAACCCTATGCCCAACACGAGGCCATATCCCCCATACCGCCAACCCTGCCGCCCATCCCAATGTCGTCGAATCCGCCTAACCCAACCCTACCTGCTGCCCGCCAGTCGTCTCGCGCGCGCAAACCTAGCCAATATGTTAGGGACATAATGTCAGGTGAATTTGTCACTGGACAAAAAGGCAACTTACCGCAGGGAATGCCCGGGGATTGGGATGGAGATAAAGGGGCTGGCCCTGCTGAGGACATCTCAGGGATGGCCATGGGCGTGAAAATGGGGGAGTTAGGGGGTCTGGAACCGAGGTCACTGGCTGAAGCGATCCGAAGTCCAGACTGGGTGCGATGGAAGGAGGCTATGGAAGAAGAGCGTGAGGCATTAGAGCGACATGGGACGTGGAGCATGGAAGACTTACCCAAGGGCACAAACGTGGTTGGCTGTAGATGGGTATTCGCCCTCAAACGAGATGCCGCTGGCAATATAACCCGCTATAAGGCTCGGTTAGTCGCCCAAGGATTTTCTCAAGTACCCGGAGTCGACTTCTTCGACACATATGCACTGGTTGCCAAATTGGCTTCCATTCGGGCCGCACTTGCATACAGCGCTGAACACGACTACGAGATCCATCAGGTGGACATCAAAAACGCCTACCTAAATGGCTCTTTCATCGATAATGAGGTCATTTACATGAAACAACCACCAGGACTCACTTTGACGCGAGACAAGCATAAGGTCCTACGACTCTTGCGGCCATTGTACGGGCTGAAACAATCAGCGCGGGATTGGTACAAGTGCTTGTGCAGCGCGTTGCGGCGTCACTTGAAGATGATGTGTTGTGATGTTGACGAGGCAGTGTTTTACTGGCGTGAGGGTGAGGCAACAATCGTGATAGTTGCGCATGTTGACGACTTGACAATTTTGACGTCGTCGTTGGAGCTGATGGTGATGGTCAAAGAAGGCCTCAAGAAGGAATTCTGTATTTCCGATCTGGGGGAAATTCATTGGATCCTAGGGTTTGCCGTCAAGCGCGATAGAGAACGCCGCATGATTTCACTATCACAAGGAGCATACCTTGAGTCGATACTCCAGCGTTTCGGATTCGAGAACATCAAACCATCTGCTGTTCCCATGGATCCAACCACTTGTCTCTCTAAAAGCAATTCGCCGCAAACTGCCCAGGAATTCTCCGTGATGAAAGAGAAACCCTACAGAGAGGCGGTGGGTTCCCTGATGTACGCCGCGTTGGGAACGCGTCCGGATATTGCATATGCTGTAGGGATCCTGTCAAAATACAATGATCAGCCCGGAATTGCCCACTGGACCGCCGTTAAAAAAGTTTTCGCATACCTTGCTGGAACGCGTGACTGGGTTTTGACTTACGGGGGAGCCGATCGACGCCTAGAAGGCTTTACAGATGCTGATGGTTCCATGCACGAGGAAAGGCAAGCAATTTCCGGCTACACTTTCATGATTAACGGGGGAGCCATGTCGTGGAGTTCCAAGAAGCAGTCGTTGATAGCGTTATCAACAACGGAAGCTGAATATGTGGCAGCGACGCATGCCACTAAAGAAGCGCTCTGGTTGCGCACATTAGTTTCACAGGTATTTAATGAAACACATGACGGCTTACCACTCTATTTGGACAATCAATCCGCTATTGCCTTGGCCAAAGACCACCAGTATCACGCCCGTATGAAACATATAGATGTCCGTTTCCACTTCATACGATGGATCGTCAAGGAAGGCTATATCAAGTTGATTTATTGTCCTACCGAGGAAATGGTGGCCGATGTACTCACGAAAGCATTGCCTAACATGAAGGTCAAGCATTTTGCCGCTGCGCTTGGACTCGCGCGGTCTTGAGGGGGAGTGTTGGAAGTCAACACCGCCGCAACTGAACTTGAACATGTAGTGATGCGCGCAATTGATGCGCATCAATCTATTTATAGTATGTTTCTATTATTGCTACACCGTCTAAGCCACGTCGAAACACTGTTTCGACGATAGCTTCTACTATTCTACCTATCTAGGCTGTGCCTACTTGACTTATATATTCTAGAATATCATAGTGACGCCCCTCAGTCAATTGTTGCCCGACTGAGTCCGTAATCTTATAGGTAGATATCAATGCAGTCGATTGTTGCCCGACTGAGTCCGTAATCTTATAAAAATAAATTGTGATACGTAGCTATATTTGACTAGATTATTTAATTTACATGTCCTAAACACGGCGTAGCCTAAATCGCGGAGGTCAGGGTCGGTCGTGGTGGGCACAAGTAAAATCATATCCAATATATAGACATGCACACGTGACGCGTGACGCGTGACTCGGAATTCTCAATGACTCCCGAATGCTACGTATCACGTGACCAGGCAAATGCCAATCTCTTTCCAACTGACCCCACTATTGGTAATAGAATCTCGATTTCATATAAGCTCAGTAACTTGGCGAGAATGTGGCAGGTTCACAGTAGTCGCAGTCACGTTTTGAAGATCTATTTAGTTGTAACAAGACCACAAGAACAGGACTACATATGAGAATCAGGGATCAGGAAATCAGCATCACTATATATGCACTGCCATCCATGAACACGCCAGCGTCATAGGACAAATATCAGACAGCCCAGAGGCAGGTGATCTGACTCCAGGGCATGGTATAGCCAATTTTAGAATGTATAAAGTAAATAAATACATCAGCAACGTCAGTGCTGACATTAAACTGTCCATGAACTCCTTTGTTATTACCAAGGAAAAAGCAATTCCGGTACGGGGAATCGAACCCCGAGCTGCCGCGTTCAGACTTTGAAAGGCGGCAATGTTAGCCATTACACCATACCGGACTTGTTATGGCGCTTACATTTTCAAATTTATCGACAATTTATGGGCGCTAAACCATGTTCATATTTGCATTTGTTGACTCAAAAATTTATCTTGGGCGGCCTCGAGTCCCAATGCCTGAGTCCCCCTGGACTTGGACCCCTCACACGCCATTCCCTCTTATTACACCAATAGTGAACCTACCAAAACGCAATCGACGGCACGCCGGAGCATTGGAGTTCCGCGCTGGAAATCGATCTCTCTGACGCCCGTTCCTGATTTATAGAAAGATCTTTGGCCGTTTTCTCAGACAGCGTTGATTCGTCTTCGCGGGCGAGGGAAAGTATAAACATGTAACGACCAGCCACATAAACGGCGAAAAGACGAGAACGCACCAATTTTCCCCTTCTCCAACGCTGACAGTATAGCAACTCGTACCGCTTTGTACATTTCCATTGGGGGCATGGTGGTGGAATGTTGTTGCGTTGACAGAGCGTGTCCACAGTTATGTTAGAAGAACTAAAAAGGTATGGCAGTGCCCATCATATTCGGAAAAAAGCGAAAATCGCAAGGTTTCTACCGAGGAAATGTAACGCTATGAATCTTCTAAGTCTCTCAGCTGTGCTAAAATATCAATAAACATTGTACAGGATTAAACAGCAATGGTGCAATAGTGTATCTTTCAAGCACAATATCATCTTCGTCTAAGTCACCCTTCTGCCAGCAACCCTCGCTATGTATGAAACGTATCGACCCAAATCTTCACAAATCGGGTTGATAGATACCCAAAGTGGTAAGTATCCTTTCACGGTAAGACTTAATATGCCTACCTCGAAGGGCATACATCACAACGGCCTGACTCACGGGCCATGTAACGATGCCAACACCACCGCATTCAGCGCCGCGCTTCATTTTCTTTGCCATCTCGTTGGCAGATGCAAACTCGAACGCAGGGATGATGCTTCCTTGCCCTCGCATCTTAGCCGTCATGCGTGTGTCAATGAAACCGGGTGCAACAGTGATAACTTCGATGTTATGCTCGAGCGCAAGAATTCGTAACGAGGATGCAAAAGTATTGATAAAGGCCTTTGTCGAAGAATACGAAATCATGTTGGCAGGGTTAAACAAGCCTGCCACCGAGCCTACGATGCACTATCGATGACAGTTAGACGGCAAAATACATCGAGGAAACGACACTCACGATGCTGCCATACTGTCGAGGCTTCATAGACGCGAGCGACGGAAAGCGGAAGGAGAGGGTGTAAGACAAGGGCGGGATGCGACGAAAGAAAGAGGACATGGTGGTGGCAATGAGCAACAGAGCGACGGGAGGGCGCGTTTATATACCACCGCGCGAACCCTCTGGTCGACGATCGTCGATGGCGAAGATGACATCATCTCTCAGAATACTGCATACGACAGTAAAATTGCACTTATGTACAGCATCCATACGTACGTAGAAACGAATGTAATGATGAATATATATGCGATAGGTGGGTGGCTGAGGAAGGGTATACATACATAGTTGGTGCTTCATTATGATATTTTTCGTCTCTTCCACTCGCACGCCTCAGATGAGGTCTCATCCCCCTTCAACATACGCTTTTCTCGCCTTGGAACGCCAGCCAACATACGCTCCACACTTTCCCCCAACTCCAGGGTCACCCTTGCATTGTCAAAGTCCAGTCTCCGCAGCACCGGATGGGTGGGCCCAAAAGTCATTGATTCTATCAATCGCGGCGCCCGCGCGGCTATAATGGAGCACGTTTGCGATGGTGGCGTGGACTTGAAGGAAACGGCTGGAAGGCGCGGGTACCGCATGATGGGGTGAGGGGCGACGCGGTCTCGTAGGCGTGGGATGTCGCACAACTCATTGATGGCGTGCTCGTACGCCACAGTAACATATTCGTCAGGGACCTGTTCAGGGGTAAGAAAAGAAACCATGCACATGTCAAGTCTAAAATTAACCTCAGTTGGCCCTAACGCAAACAGAAATTGCTGAAACGAGAAGCCTACGTCCACTTCCATCGCTATCGCATTGGCGGAGGATTCGAGTTGGTCCAAAAGCGCTTGTTCTTCATTGAACGCTATGGGTGCATAGTGTTGTAGGATATCCCAGCTCGTCTCTGTGAAATAGTCGTACTGTAGAGTTCAATTGAGCAGGGTCAGTCTTTACCATAAGCGAAAAAACAAACAACGGACTATATTCCGTTTCGATTCCTCCAGATGACTCTCGATCCTTGCCGTCCTGGGTAATATGCAGGCATAGTCCAGGCTGGCTTTTGGGACATGATGCCGCCGCGCTCTACACCAATCATACACCCCCGTAACCAGGCAACGGTTCCCCTCTCGCTGCATAACCTGGCCAAATGTTAGTTAAACCTAACTCGGAAATCTCTCCGCATGATATACCTCTTCGCGGATGAAATAATCGTGAATCTCGTCATTTGTCGCAAACATGCCATCGGCGCCCGCCGACTTGACTATATGGGATCCAATTAACATGATATCGAGGGAACAAGATTATATTACGACTCACACGTCCAGAACAAATGACCAAACCAATTAATCGCAAGTTCACGCATATTCTCCGCCGTTTCAGGACTGCTCCACTCTTTGACGCTACATCCGGTGATGGCGCTTGCAATGTATCGGCGACTTGACGCCGTTGGCGCGCATTCTAGCATGGTCCGCAAGAAGAGGTCGAGGTCCAATCCGAACCTCCGCAGCCATTGTGATTGAAACTTGGGTGAAGAAGAGACAGCGCTAATGAGAAGCAGAGCTTGCTTGACAAGCTCCTTCGTGTTTCGCTTCGACACGTAGCGCCTGTTGATATGATCGATGAATGTAACAGAGCCAATGCTCGAAATCTGCAGTGTGGTGTCCATAGAATGTAGAGGAAAGAGAGAAAGAGGTACATACCATGGTCCAGAAGCGTCTAATGAACAGCGGAAGTAGATGCTGTAGGATGAGTGACGGTCAACAATCGACATAATGTAATTCGTATTCACCGCCCGATTTGACTAGTGTGATTGGGTATAGTGTCGAGTTGCCTGGACACGGGGAGGCAAAGATTGGCGCTATAAGTAAAACCAGACCGAGTCATGGGGTCGGGTGACACTTCCCACATCTAATTCTGTTTAATTAATGAAGTGCTAGAAGAGAGGCGTGCGTGCTGAAGGCTGAATTGGTTGTGAGATACTCCGGTTCTCATCGTCGCCGGCTTTTCAGTATTTTACTTGCACGTCGACCAAGACAGCGCTTAAAAGCTGAGCAACTGAGCAAGACGGCGTCGAGTGCAGCTTCTTGCACGCAGGGCCGGAGTCTGTGCACAGCCCGGGCGTTTCGCTCTTTCGTCATCATCGGCGCTGAAAATTTCCATTTCACCTGCAATGCTGGCCTCAACCTCAACTCTCGACGAGCCCCCGTCGCCAGCCAGCACACTGGGCCCAGCAACACCCACAGCACACCACCCAGTCGCCAAATCGACGAGCAAGCTCGAGCTGCTCAACGAGCACCACCGCCACGGCGAAATCGACATCGAGGCTGAGATCCGGCTCTACGAAACCCTCGTCTCAGTGCGTGCACATGGTTTCGTCTTCCTTTCAACCATGTCGTAACGACAGCTGTGCCAAGGATTCATATCGAGATGATCGTTCCCATGTTCCTGGCCATGTGCCGCCACCGCGTCAACCATCCCCCTTCCATCCACCCTCCGTCTACTCCAAGGACATATGGCTGCAAGACAACTCAGGCGCCTCTCTCGCTTTTACCCAGGACGTCACCATCGCAGGCTGGACCAGCGTCGGGGACCATCGGGAAGGCGCATACGTAGGTCCGTACCTTTTCATTCCCCCTAAACTCAAGAGCACCCTCTCATCAAAAGTCGATCACCAGTCTACGATTGCGCAATCAGGACAAAAGAAGCAAGTCTTCGTTTCTTCCATACAGCCAACGTTACTGACAGATTCGCGCAGGGCACCACCATTCACAAACACAAACGGTTTAGTGCCTTTGTGGAATTACGAAAAGCTCTTCAACAATCTTTACCAGTACGTCATGCTGTCATGCGACCCTCTCACATGTTCACTTCATATAAATCGTGACATAAGAGTTACCTAATGACTTCTATCCCCCCTCTGCCTCCGAAAACTCCCTTTGCACGCTTCCGCCCTGCCTTTCTCGACCGCCGTCGTCAATACCTGCACTACTGGCTCTCCGCAGTGTTGCTCCACCCAGAGATCGGCGCCTCGACAGCAGTCAAGAACTGGGTTATTGACTGATCAAATCCAACCTCTTTCGGTATCGACTGACGGTGTGACCGTCAGTCTTGTTGCTATGTATGGTCCAAGCTTCCTCAATCAGTCTAAGTATGCATCAACGCCACCAGCCGCTATCTAATCGACCCACGAGGTCGTAAGTTTTGATACTTCCTTTCTGTCGTTCTAGAAGATAACCCTCGCACGTTCTTCGCAGCTCTAACTATGCAAGTATTTATCAATTGTAGATATGTCCTATAACGATATCCATAAACTGATTATCTGTATGTATGCGCAGCGGTAATTTGTTGACATTCCAATAATGGTAACGACGGAGACGACAGCATGGACTAGTCTGCGACGCAGAGCTGTGCGAATCCGACCGCCGGACCCGACAAATCAAACACGTTTTTCAAGAAGCTATCAACATCATGATATGGGTTAGCCAAGTGACTCTCACGAACTGTAGGTTACTAACATCACCTATCACCCAACAACCGTCACAGCATATCATTTCCAGCCGTCAACTCCTCTGCCCCGAGAGATCCCACTGTGAACTGCCATTCGATTCCTGTACTGTATCAGAAGCGCTCGCGATCAAGATATACCTCACCCAAATCTCACGTCAGGTCTCCTCCCATCACACGGGAACACACATAGTACCCATCCCCGGCTCCTTTTTCCAGTTTGCTTCTCGGGACCACCTTGTACACAGCAGACGGGGGACCCCATACATGTACGACGTCTTCCCTTGTGGTAGACCCAATACATTCAATGCAGCAGCCACGTATTGATCGTGGTTCACTTTATACGGTCACCCTGTGCCGCGCCGACAGTTATGTTACCAGTCCACAGAATATCTGGTCCTGGTCGACAAGTGGTTGCTCCAACATGCGAAAGAATAACAAACGAAATACGAGGATTATTCTTACCACGCCTAGAGTTAGATTGGGTACAATATTGCAAATCACCCCCTGCCGGAACTTGTTTCTGGTAATCAGCTTCGAACGCAATGCCTTATCGTAATTTATAAAAAAAACACCATCTTCTCTCATCAAGCTGCCTTGTTTGCGGTGAGAGCGATGGCTACGGAGTCCTTCTCATTCCTAGGCAGTGGGTTAGGATGGGCGGACGTGTAGTACCGCGCGAGCACCGCTGTGATGTACCCTATCAATACGGGTTTTTACACAACATAAGTTAAGGTTCAGATTGAAGCGCCACTGGAAGTTATAAGTCCTTGTCGTCGCGACGGCCGGTTGCGCTTGATTTTTGACCTTGACTATCATTGGCGATGCTCTTACTTGTTTCTTTGAGATTTCCTTTCGCGGTTGCATAGTATTCGGTTTATGTTGCAAGATGCCGCGAACCCGAAGGGTGTGTTTTTCGCATGGTCATTTACTTCTCAAGTAAGTATGGGCCATGGCATGACGGCCTTGACATATTGGCTAGGCTGATAAAAATCAGCTGCTTAGAAGGAAACTTCACTTACCGAGCAACATGATACGACTTCGGGAGCTTGAGATCGTGCCACCATCATCAATGGAAACACAATTGATTTCATGACCTAATGCAGGTTACGCGCGACCAGTTAAGTATGGCTGACGACATTTCGAGGTCTGTACGGTTCCTCCAGGTACCGCTTCTCCTCGTCTGTCAACGTGACATGTACCGATTCTGTCGAAAGTTCACATCAGGTTCAATCCACGCTCTGAGCACGACGAACGAAACGTACTGATAATATCTTTCAAGTTGTCTTACAGAACTTGTGCCCACAATGGGCGCCGTCACAGCTATGAAGCGTGATCAGCCAGTTTTCGGAGTCAGAAAACTAGTAGAGAGCAGCGTACCATCGTTCGCCATGATCCAGGCAAGCGCAACCTGCACCATGCCGATATCCCTTTTTCTTCGCAATCTCCTGGACACGCTCAACGATCTCGTCCGTCTCTGTCGATTTAAGGCGTGCAATATACCTGCAGAAATGTCAGCAGTTATGCCAAAAAATAAATGAAGGGATCACACCGATCTGTCTCACCCCGCTTTGTGCTCACATGAGCCGGTCGAGCGAGGACCCCACGGGCAAGGGGGGACCAAGGAATTGAGCCGACGCCAAAATGCTATGGTGGTAGATCGATGAGAGACAACTGAATGAATCAAACCTTGAGCGTAGGGAACATTTCGCGCTCCTCTTCTCGGTAAAGGACATTGTAGTAGTTTTGCATAGAGATAGATGGTGTCAACTTGTTTGTGATGGCATAATCTATTCTGATTTTACAATTTGATGCGTTGTAGGAATGAGAGATGTCTTATTCTGCATGGCATGGACTAGAGGATGTATAGGAGGTTAGCTATTTCGCAAGAAGTGCAAACAGGTTGAAGGTTTACATTGCCAAGCCCAGCATGACGACATGCCAATGTACCCAATGTTAAACAAACCGTCTCTTCGATCGGGGTATTTTTGTCCAAGCGATGACCTGAATAACATCGTTACGAGTGATCAAGAACCACGTCATGCAATCACGCACATTGTAAAACGTCGATATAGTCCAACTGGAGTCTCTTCAAACTCGCTTTGACAGAATCAAAGATGTGCTATACGATACGTGAATACCTGTAACAACAAATATTCATACAAAGAGAATATCACCTTGCGACTGAGACCATATTGGTTAGTGTATCCAATATCGTCGGGGTTCCCACCGCTCGTGAGAGCGAAGGTTCACGGGGTAGTAAACCTGTCGAGTTGCTCATTTTTCAGCTGCTAAAGGGAGATGGCCTACCTTGGTCATGACAACGATTTCCTCGCGGGGAAAATTAAATTCTTTGATTGCCTTTCCAAATATGACTTCTGATTGACCGAACGAGTAAAGCTTCGCAGGTGAGTTGATTTGCAGTTACAAGGTGGATAACAAAGCATGATGCTCACGTTGGCTGTATCGAACGTATTTATCCCAGCATCGTAGCAATGAAATTTACTCGCATAATGAGACGAAACACGTACGCAGCTTTGATCAGCTTGAGCGACTCTTCTTCCGGCAAAATCCACTCCTCGATATCGGGCGTACCAAAGGACATACATCCTAATATAATCTTGGAGACCTTCAGCCCCGAATTGCCCAATCGTACTTTATTCGACAGGCCCGTGTATGACGACGCCTGATCCGGGGGCGGCACAACTCTCCAGCACAGTGATAGATGTAGACCTCAGCAAATTGCGAACGATCAAATATAGAATTGACTGGTCATTCGGCTTACGTGGCTGATGAATTTGGACTGGTTGGGAATTTTGGGCGAGGACTGGACAATGCCGAGCGACGCCCAGCACATCGCCGTCATGCAATCGTGCAACATTTTTAATATTGTTGGGATCGACGGATCGACGGCTAACAGGAGGGTAAGTCATTGGGGATGAGCACGAGAAGATGACAGGTCCAAGAGCGCTTAAGCGAAATTAGGTTTCTCGGAATGAAATCTCCGAGTGTGATCTTGCATCAGTCAAATTCTAGCGCTTGCCAGTGGCCCCTGGGCCCTGACGTGGTTCGGGACAAGATCGGAGACAGATCGTACATATACTCAGAGTTAGATTTTTCAATTCACTTGGTTTACGTCTCTCCGTTTATTCCTTTCGCATTCGTTATTCGAGATGTTTCATATTAGTACTTAAATAATATGTTTTTTTTATATAAATAATTCCCACAGATACGCATCGTTCTCGTTGCGACCTGCCTGACAACGGCATCACTACTTTCCTGTTCCTTGCTCAAAATGTTCCCACATACGTATTTCTTTTGTTAACAACGCTCACCCATTTTCAAATTGTTCAGCTCCGTCTTTTGGATCTGCTAATCCTGTTTCTTTGCGCTATATCTATCTGCGACCGAGATATTGCTTATGGCTTTATTGTGCCTACGTCGGAATGGTCCATTGTCTCCTAAAAAAACTTTACACAAGACATCTTTCCCTTGGAATTACTTATAGATTAAATATTTTAGAACTGACGAGCTTCCAAGTTTAAACGCGTCACTGGTTAAAAGGTGGGCTTTTCCCAAAGTTCTTCATCATAGAGCGTCTTAACTTTTTCAGCTCTTTTCCCCTCACAACTCGCAGGTGGCAGTCGCTGTACCTCTCATGTATACGCCTAACGCCCGACTCGCCCAAAGCCCCGCTAAGCGAGGGAATACAGGGAAAATATACTTACAAGGAAACTTCACATACTGAGTGATATGGTACGACTTCGGGGGCGTACAGCAGTCGAGAACATAATGGTCTCTCGTTCTAAAAACAATTTATTTCATGATCTAATGCAGGTTACGCGCGACCAGTTAAAAATGGCCGATGATATCTCGGGGTCTGTACGGTTCTTCCAGGTATCGCACCTCCTCGTCTGTCAACGTGACTTGTACCGATTCTTTCAAAAGTTCGCATCAAATTCAACCCATGCTCGGGAGCACGGCGAACGAAACTCACTGATAATATCTTTCAAGTTATCCATAGAACTCGTGCCCACAATGGGCGCCGCCACAGCTACAAAGCGTGATCAGCCAGTTTTCGGATTCAGACCACGGAGCAGCGTACCATCCTTCACCATAATCCAGGCAAGCGCAACCTGCGCCATGCTAATATCCTTTTTATTTGCAATATCCTGGACACGCTCGATGATCACGTTCGTCTCGTCCGCCTCTATCGGTGCAAGGCGTGAAATTTGCCTGCATAAACGTCAGCTGCTATACCAAGACTAAATGAAGAAATCACACCGATCTGTTTCACCCCGCTTTGTCTTCACATGAGCCGGTCGAGCGAGAATCCCACGGGCGAGGGGGACCAAGGAATTGAGCCAACGCCAAAGTGCTACAGCAGTAGATTGATGAGAACAAGAAAAATGACAACTGAATGAATCAAACCTTGAGCGTAGGGAACATTTCGCGTTCCTCTTCTCTGTAAAGGAGACTGTAGTGGTTTTGCATAGAGATAAACGGTGTCAACTTGTTTGCGATGGCATAATCTATCGTGATTTTACAATTTGATACGTTGCCAGATGAGAAATGCCTCACTCTGCATGGCATGGACTAGAGGATGCAAACGAGGTTAGCTATTTCGTAAGAAGTGCAAATAGGTTGAAGGCTTACATTGCCAAGCCCAGCACGAGGACATGCCAATGTATCGAACGTATCCAGCCTTGACAACATCGTGAAGTGCCTGCATCTGTTGAAACATTCAACAATCGAAATGTACGCCCAATGTTAAACAAACCGTCTCTTCGATCGGGGTATTTTTGTCGAAGCGATGACCTGAATAACGTCGTTACGTGTGATCAAGAACCACGTCATGGAATCACGTGCATTGTAAAACGTCGACATAGTCCAACTGGAGTCTCTTCAAGCTTGCTTTGACAGAATCAAAAATGTGCTATATGATACATGAACACAGGTGGCAACAAATATTCATATAAAGCAGAATATTACCTTGCGACTGAGACCATATTGGTTAGCGGATCCAATATCGTCGGGGTTCTCGCCGTTCAAGAGAGCGAAGAGAGCAGGGCGGGTCATGGGGAGGTAAACCTATCGAGTTGTTCATTTTTCAGCTGCCAAAGGGAGACGGCCTACCTTGGTCATGACGACTATTTCCTCGCGGGGAAAATTAAATTCTTTGATTGCCTTTCCAAGTATGACCTCTGATTGACCGAAAGAGTAAACCTTCGCGGGTGGGTTGATTTGCAGTTACAAGGTTAATAGCAAAGTGATGCTCACGTTAGCCGTATCGAACGTATTTATCCCAGCATCATAACTGTCGTCAAGCAATGAGATTTACTCGCATAATGAGATGAAACACGTACGCAGCTTTGATCAGCTTGAGAGACTCTCCCTCTGGCATAAGCCACTTCTCAGTGTCGGGCGTACCAAAGGACATGCATCCCAATATAATCTTGGAAACCTTCAGCCCCGAATTCCCCAATCGTACTTTTTCGACAATCAGCATTGAATTGCATAATAAACCGAGAGAAGGGTATACTATATGGCATTCCTTTCTTCTCGAGTGAAGTGGACATGATAGACATTTATCCTGGACTGGCAATACAGGTGAAGGTGGTGAAATGCATAATCGAGAATGTGGCCCTTTTATAATAGTGATGAGCGAAAAGGATAATGTAAGACGGAATGCTCAACGGCATGATAATAATCATTTTTCGTCATCGTGACGCGTCATCCGACGGCAGGACAACTATAGATTTTAGTCAAATCTCTGGCGGATACGCGCAACACGATAAAAGTTGCGGCATCGCTTGCGTCATATTGCAATCCGTAAAGTGCTAGGTTTCAGAACCCAGACGAGCGACGGTCTGAAGAATGACGCTCCAGGCGCAGTCGAGGATCCGATCATGGATTCTTCCACTTCCTTCGCTCTTCCGCTAAGATATGATTTATATAGTATTTTTCCGCGGAGTAGATGAGGTTCATACCTATTATTTCCTCATCTGGTTTGCCCCATACAGCTAGATCATCTTCAGGCTTATATCGCTTGATTGGTGAGATGAGGACAGTGACGCCAGGCTCAGAGGCCCTGGTGCGTGATTGTGCATTACTCAATGGGGCTGCTGCTGCCAGGAGCCAGTGTCCGCTTACTGGAGCGTCGTGCTGTAGTTGGCGATGTGGCCGAGAGTTGAACTATCGTGACAAAGATCACTGTGATCTCCTTGCCTTACCCGTCACGGTCACTGGCTGGTGATAGGACCTACTGCCAGCCCCTCGTATGTAGAAAACTCAAGCGCTCAAGGCTGGCACGGCTTGTCACACGCAGGACTTCCTCGCACTCCGTTTCCCTTTTGTACCGCTAGATACTTCTCAATAATGACCGCATCTTTTGTCGTGACAACCGTAACCACACAAGTGCTGGCACTTACTACGAGCAGGCCTTGTAAACACTCGAGTCGCTGCCATGTTCTCTACTCGTATCTTCATTTTCGTCCTTCTTCTTTCTATTTCTGTGGCTGGAGCACCGACCGGTCCCCCCTCTAAACCTCCTCAGCCCCCCAATTCCGAGGTGTTGAATGCGTCGACCATGGGGGAATCTGCAGTCACGCATAACAGACCTGTATGTTTTCAACTCTTCAATCGGAAGGACAAGGCTCATTGTGGAACCCGACAGCTAGAGCCTGAACCAGCGCTAGTCAGTATTTGATCCTCGTTACTCAATTTCAATTTTCATTGTGGCTGACGACTTCAAACATGAAAAGGAGGACGTAGGTTTTCAAATACTCCTTGGCTCAGGCGGAGTGACATGGCTCACTTTAGACCCCAAAGAAAACTCGGAGAAGGAAACGTGTTAAGGTCCAGCCACCACTTGATCCTGTCCAGATCCTGCCAAAACACACTGCCAACAAGGAACCGGTCAGTATTTGCTCTTTTGCTCTGTCTTCTTTTGCTCAACTATTGAAATAACAAGACTGAGCCTGAGAAGCTCGTGCCGGTTTACCACCCAGCTTTGCCTTACGGTAGCTATCATGTAGGTAGTCCTTTTTGGGTCCAAAGTGAGATGTGTCATTCCGAACCAGACAATGAACGCGTTTGATCTGTCGCCTGCTTACAGGAAGGCACGATCTCGATTGAAGCCACAAGTATGTTTTCAACTCAACTTGAATGACAAGTGTCATCTTGCCCAACAGGAAAAGAAACCAACAGTTGGACCCTTTGAATGGGTTAAGGTGTCATCTGGAGTATGTTTTCAACTTGATTGGAATGACAACTCTCATCATGGATCTCAACAGCCAGGAGATCCAGCCTCTCATTCTGGCCACCAAGGTCTTGCCAATCCCCAGTCAGTGAGTATCCAAATGTTCTTTTGCTGAATTGGAATGACTGTCTTATTTTTTACCTCAAAAGTCTTCTGGCCAGCCTACGTCTTCTGGTCAACAAGATCTTGCCAATCCTGTGTGTATCCAAATGTTCTTTTGAATTGTAATCTTTGTCTCACTATGTACCACAAAAGTCTTCCAACCCTCCGCCAGTCGGAAATACAATCCCTGTAAGTATTTGATGTATTTCAATGCTTTTTGCTCAATCAACATGACCAGCCTCATTCCGGTCAACAAGGTCTTACCAATCCCCAGTCAACCAAGGCTGTGAGTATCCCAATATTACTGTTCTTTTGCTGAATTGGAATGACCATCTTATTTTTTACCTCGACAGTCAAAAGGCCACTCTATGTCAATCCAAAATCTGCTCAACGTAAGTATTTGATGGGTGATGGAAAAAGGATACCACCTTACTAACTGTTGCTTCAGTAACGTATCAATTGATGATAATGGCACCTGAGATGGCATTGGATGTTTTGTGGAGTAGATGGTAGAACGGATTTCCAATACTGTCACCTTTCTTTATTAGGCATAAAAATTTAGATTCAGAGTTGTCCCGGTACCAACCTTCTGAGTTCCTTTGCCCAGTGATGTTCGGACAGGTCGAGGATCCGTGCGATTATGCAATGTGCCGGCATGGGAAGAAGACAATAGAACCACTCGGGCTGGCAGCAAAGTCGAATTGAGGTTCTATCTTGCTAATGGCACGGGCCTTCCACCAGTTGCTTACGGCACGGGGAACAGGCTATCCTTGAGCGTGGTAGATAGATGAGCGCCCGCCTCCGAGTCCTGCACTTGGTGATTGAGCACGGCTCAGCTACCAGATTGCGTTGCCCATAAACATTCAAGACGTTAATATGTGAATCTATCTATTAGCCATTTCGTCGGTGCTTGTACCTAAATTATCTATTTTCCACGTCATGATCTTAACGCAAGGCATATAAGTGGAGCGAATCCATTCACGAGGTTCCTTTTCAACTGGGGTACTCTGACATGTGCCGATAATCTTACCATGAAGTACGTGTTCCCAGCCTGGTTGGAGTGCAGGGGCTGGAATCTCATTCTCCATTGATTCATCTCCGAGCCTTCCAAGGCTACGGCCGCCATCTGATTTTCCTCAAAATTGGGGATGGCGTCACAAGCCCCGATGAAATCTATCCTCTCTCATTGTCCATACATCTACGCTTTGAATTGAGAACTACTTCCATTAAAAAAATTAAGCGTGACCGAGGACATTCCTGGTCTGTACGGTTCCTCCAGGTATTTCACCTCCTCCTCTGTGAGCTTGAGGTGTACAGATTCTTTGGGCGATTTACATCAGTTATAATTTGAAAGCAGCACGGATGAAACGCACTGATAATATCTGTCAAGTTCGCCAAAGAACTGGTACCTACAATGGGCGCCGTCACAGCTACAAAGCATGATAAGCCAAACCTCGGACACAGACCAAGGAGGAGCGTACCATCTTTGCCCATGATCCAGGCCAACGCAACTTGCGCCATACTAACATCCTTTTTCTTTGCGATTTCCTCGACGCGCTCAACAATTGTGTTCGTCATATCCACATCCGTCCTCGTATACATTGAAACGTAACTGCTGTGATATCAAAGGCTGCACCAAATCGGAAATAGTAAAGGACCCCACATGTCTGTCTCGCTTCGATTTGTCTTTACCTGAGCAGGTCGAGTTAGGACCCCACGGGCAAGGGGGGACCAAGGAACTGAGCCGACGCCAAAGTGCTACCGGAGACAGTTACTGAGAGCACAAAAGAAAGAGAAAGAGAGAGAAAGTATGTACCTTGAGTGTTGGGACCATCTCGCGCTCTTCTTCTCTGTAAAGGAGGCTATGGTGGTTTTGCATGGAAATGAACGGCGTCAATCTGTTCGCGATGGCGTAATCTGCCGCGATTCTGTTATCAAATGTGTTGAATGATGCAGAAAAAAACCCGCACTTTGCATGACGTGAACTAGGCGAGGCAGAAGGTGTCAGCTGTTTCGCAAGGAGAGAAAGATCAGGGCTTACATTGCCAAGCCCAGCACGATGACATCCCAATGTATCGAACATATCCAGCTTTAACAACATCATGAAGTGCTTGCATCTACCAAATATATTCAACCATCATGGGAGAAATGATCCATGGTAAAACCTACCGTCTCTTCGATCGGGGTATTTTCGTCGAAGCGATGGCCTGGAAAGCGCTGTTAGAAATAATTGAGAACTAGCCAACGGTTTCCCGTACATTGCAAAACATCGATGTAGTCCAATTGGAGTCTCTTCAAACTCGCTTTGACGGAGTCGAAAATATGCTATATAGTGTATCAGCACGGGCGACGAGCTCTACATAGGGTAGAAATATCACCTTGCGACTTAAACCATGTTGGTTAACGTATCCAAGTTCGTCTGCATTCGCTCCGATAGGGAGAGAGACAGAGGGTACACGGCTTACGGTGAAGTAAACCTGGAATTGCAATTCAGCCAATCCTTTTGAAACCAAGGTAAGGGAGACGACCTGCCTTGGTCATGACTACGATCTCCTCGCGGGGGAGATTGAATTCTTTGATTGCCTTTCCGAGGACGACTTCCGATTTGCCATGGGAATATACCTTCGCGAACGGATTGGTTTGTAGTCACATGGTAAATAACGAAAAGTGGTGCTCACGTTGGCCGTATCGAACGTGTTGATACCGGAATCGTAGCTGTTGAGTTATCGCGCAGCAATGAGACGACGCTGGCATAGATGAATAAACAAACGTACGCAGTTTTGATCAGCTTGAGCGACTCTTCTTCCGGTAGAACCCACTTCTCCCATTCAGGTGTACCATAGGTCATGCATCCCAGGATGATTTTGGAGACTTTCAATCCAGAAGTACCCAGCCTCACTGTTCAAATGAAGGTCAGTGATGAACGGCGTGATAGAACGAAAAAATGACCATAGGGCATTCCCTTCTTCTCAAGCGAAGTCGACATGATAGCTATTTGTTCTTGATTGAGCAAGTAAGTGAGAGTAGTAATGAATCATCCATGGCTGGAGAAGCTACCATTTATATGAGTCGGGTTGATCGCAACGATGAGGTAAATGAAATGACCTTCGCTCGGCAGCTGGCCGATTGTGATCCCCATCGATGCAAGCCGCGACGACGCGTCAAGATATGGCACCGGAAGAAGCCGAAGCGGATCTTTCGGAATCCTACGTTATGTGCATTCATGAGTGCATGAGCTGCAGCACAACCGTGGGAGTTGGGTCATACTGCATTCTGTTGATTGTCACTGACATACGCAGACTCGGAGGAGATTAGGGCTACATAAGTCAACACGCTTGCTCCACGCTCTCGTGGCACAAGTCCACCACCTCAAAAATCGATACGCCATCTACGACCAGGATCACACGTCAGCACCCTCGAGTAAGCAACTGCCAAGCCATCATATGCATTTACGTGAGCGCTCTACAAGTAGCAAGGCGCTGCTATGGCGATAATTTATAGACACCATCTATGTTTCACCAAGAAAACCCGTGTTGACTGGGTACATCACAGTAGCGCTCATACTCTGTAATATTCGTTGGAACCCCTCCCAGCTCTTTGCCGCCCGGTTCGCAAATCATCCATGTCAGAGCTGCAACCGGGAGACTTGACCGTCTTCAACTATGCAGATGGTTCGGGCAGGGGGTTTATACAGACACGGTGGCAGATCCAGGTATCCAAATCAAAGATCAATACTTGGATGTCGTGACAACGGTTCCGCCTGAGTACTCTTCTCAGTTCACGCTAATTGAGGGCCCATCATTCCCCCTTTTCCCAAATGGCCATAACACAAGGCGCTGTCTCATCTCCCGTATTTGCATTTTATCTCGCTTCCAAAAACTCAGAACGCCATCTCGGTGGGACAAACAAAGACCTGTACATAAGACCTGACGCCAAGGCCCAAAATTAATGGACAGGAAGCGGTAACAGGTTCCCGCACCATCATTATACTGGAACGTCCTTCATGTATTGCCCCGCGTCCGCCGTGAAGGAAACGTACAGCAAAATACCTGGAATTGTGTCTTTATCAGATCAAGATGTATCGGTTCCGGCTCTCGGATTCGCACAGCTTGCAGTCTAGCACACTCGTTGTAACCAGTTACATGGAAATCAGCCAACGTGGATATGGCGCTCGTCTTCGTGAGAGAAACCAGCACGTGCAACATTGACAAACATTCAAGGAATGACACGGTTGAAACTGTGTAGGCTGTCCTTCAAAATTATGTGGGATATCTTAGAGATGTAAAAAAGACGACTGAGCCATTGAAGCGACTACCGGTGCTCACTGAGCCCTTGCGTGAGGTCATCGTTTTGTTTCATCGATTTTGCATGGTTCAGGGTGGTGTCTCAGGAGGCCATTTCAGGTACGTACTTGATGAAGGTTAGGCCACGTTATCAAGGCTAATTCGTGATATTTATAGAACTCCCAAAGATCAAACGTAAATCTATGCAATGCAAAATAACTCGGTCATCAACATGTCTTTTAGCTGCATGCGAGCGTTTTGGTTTCCGGCCAATGATTACGTTCATTGTTATTGGAAAACGACATCGTGTAAGGCAAGTGTCCTACAACGTCATACATCATGTCATTTATTCTTTCAAGCTTGCGAATGCTTTTATAGATTCAAACCACGGAATGAGACGACGCCGGAGGATCTGGAAATGTACCTGCAGGAACTGCGGGATACCCCACTTGATATTACTCATCCACAAATCGGGACTCTTGGGCTACTCAGAAACAGGCTATGGCTGGATTAGCAGCTACAGAACTATAGCGCCCCCGTCAGCGCTCGACGAACCTAGTTGCCTTGCCTGCCACATCTCACAATGACACGTCACAAACGTATAATTCGAAGCACAAAATACACGGCACGGAAAGCGTCATGATTAACGGGGTTTTCTGATGAACATTTTCCTAATACAAAATCTGAACCTATTCCCTGGTTCCAGATGAATGAATGTATATCTCCCAACTTAACCAGTGATACTGTATGGGATAGCTGCCAAGATAGCTGCACCGCCGTTGGGGAGAGCGAATGGGGGGGCAACAGCCGGCGCAACCGCTGCGAAGTTTAAGGTCAACACCCCACGATTGGTGAAAGTGATAGCCGGCGTCACGGGGAGAGGGGCCGTCGGGGTCAACGCTGCATTGGAAATGTCATAATTGCCAACCACCAGATCAGCCGCCTGGCCGACATGGATCTGGATTACGGAGCCAGCGGGTGATCTGAGCCATAAAGGCGCAGGGGTATTATTTCTTATGCTAAAGAGAAGATGTGTATTGAATATATATATATAAGGATAGTTCGGTTACTGATATATTTACCTCGGGAGGGGCGTTGGGTTTGTCGTACTTGTTGCAGTTATAGTATACGGGATAGGAGCCAAGACGGCTGAACCGTTCTGGGGGAGAGCGAATGGGGGAGCAACAGCCGGCGCAATCGCTGCGAAGCTTAAGTTCTGTACCCCACGATTGGTGAAAGTGATAGCCGGCGTCACGGGGAGAGGGGCCGTCGGGGTCAACGCTGCATTGGAAATGTCGTAATTGCCAGCTACCAGAGTAGCCACCTGGGCGACAGCGATCTGGATTACGGAGCCAGCGGGTGATCTGAGCCATAAAGGCGCGGGGGTATTATTTCTGATGCTAAAGAACAGATGTGCATTGAACATATATACGAGGACGGCTTGATTACTGGTGTACTTACGATCCCATTGTTGATTGATTCGATGAGGTTGGGCGGAGAGAGGTTTGAAGACAGTGATGGGTTGGGATGGTAACTCTCCTTTGTCGCGCCGCTTAAGTAGATTTCTATGTTTTGACATTATATTGCGAACGTCGACCAATGGAAGAAAACCGCTATAACACCTAAGTTATGGGCATGAGCGGTGTCACGTTTGTTGGACATACCTAATTCTTCAAGATAGGTCTGAATAACAGATCTGAACTGAAGGCGATAGATATGACGGGCAGAATGAAAACTTTTGGCAGATACCACGAATAACCCAGGAACGGTGATGTGACAGGCTTCCGATTCGTTCTAGTGCCAGATAAGTGGACCGCATACCATTGCCTGAGGCCAAGCGACGACCCGATTAGGAATCGGGAGGTAATGCCATTAGTCCGTGAGTGATAATGTTCCATTCCGAGTCCATTCATGCTGTCGAGTCGCCACATATCGTGAGTTTCCATTTGGTGATTTTTTACGTCTAGGTTTCACACGTCCCTATTCTTCATCCTAATTAAGAATCGGAATGTCATGAACTGAGCCTTATTCTTTTGTATTGAAATCCTGAGTGACATTATTCCATTCCGAGTCCATTCACAAGTGTAAGCTTCCGCGTTCAATGCGGATTTAGTGCTGACGATAGAGATTATCTTTCAAGTCAGCTGACGAGCTATTTCCTAAAATGTGAACCGGTCAGGTACCTGCGAAGCGGTAATAAAGTGGACAGTGGAACAATCCGATGACGGTTTTATGCCAATCACGATCCCCAACACGGCATGGCTTTTGGGGTTGATACATGCAATCTTATCAGATAAGCCTAACTAAGGAACTGTGGGAGTAAAAAACCGCGTGAGGCCGGCAGCGGAATCAAGTTTAAAAATCCTTACAAGTCAGACTCCCACAGTGTGAGCACGCCATATCCAGTACGCCTGACGCCGACACTTTGCAGAGGAGGTGGCAAATGGGCCTGACCAGATCCATCAACAATGGAGACATAGCTTGCGGAGTGTCGTAACCAATTCCGAGCAGCGGAGGCGGAATACCTTAATACCAGTCCCCGGAGGAGAATTTGTTGCTCACCTCCGGTACATTGCACTCGTATTCTCTCCTACCCGTGATCCTAACCAGTTCCCACCAACCAGTTCCCACCCCCGGTACTATGGCGCTATCCATCAACGATTCATCATTCATGCGGCGCGGTGATTGAGAGGAATAACGGCGCTCACACACAAGGCGACAAATTGAGAAATGCCCCTGGGCACGCCCGCTACCTAACGCCGTGACTGACACTTTCGATGAACCATTGGCTATGCCTAGCCATTCACGACAAAAGCCAAGAGAGGTCCCCACGTCTGCGCACGTCCCAGCTACCAGTGCGAACCCCCGCAATGTCGACCCAGGAAGCGTAACGAGGCGGTTGAGCAACGAGGAGAAAGTAGTCGTGACGGACACGGCGGAAGCGCGTCACATATAACAAGAGAGGTCACCGGTCACCGGTCACGACGGAGGCACTGGTCAAGCTCATCTACGCCACCGCCGATTCCACCATTGACCCCCCACCCGCCTAGCTGACCCCCCGGCTCCGATTGCCACCGCGCCAAGTTTACCTGCAACACGGCGGCGGCGCCTCACAAGGCCTCACAAGGCCTCTTCGCCAACGACTGTGGTCCCTGCACAGACGTTGCCAGCCACCAGCCCTAACACCATCCTTCGCGGTTGCGCACAGTTAGGCCATCAGCGAGATGCTACTACAGCTTCGCCCCCACTCACCACACTGTCGTATCTGCAGAAATCTCATGACCGGCGCCCTTCAGAACCTTGTGTCTGCCAAACTACCACATTGAGTTGCGACTCCAGCTGACAGCTATCATCATATCCTGAGAGTCTCACACCTCGCATGCGTCTTCAGGTGATTTGCAAGGCTTGCCCACCTACCTGTTTTGCTATCAGCCAGATACAGCTTGGGGGGTGTTCGTTCGCTGTAATACCCATGCTAATACTCTATCACATTGTTTGTATACCATGTAAACAGACAAATGAAACCAAGCGAAGGATTCATGACAAAAAGCGAGCGACGGTGCGACAAGACATGTAACAGTGCATGAAGTTGGCTTATTTAAAGCGAGCGGCAGTGTGAAAAGACCACTCGAAGTGAGTAGCGGCGCGAGGATGTAATAAGCGAGCGAGGGTAAAAAATGCTTGAAGCGAGTAGATGGCAGCGCAAGCAAGCCATGCGCAGAGAGCGGTAGACGGAGGGTGGACATTGGTAGCAGAAGGTAGACGGCGGTGCGGCGGGGGCGAGACGGCGAACAGGCAGACGAGAGATGGCGCGCCGTGAGATTCACTTTGAAAGACGCATCACAAGCGTATAATTCGAAGCACAAAATACATGGTTACGCAAAGCACAAAGCGATGAAAAAAGAGAATTCAAACTAGTTTTTCGGGGGGTTTTCTAATCAACATTTTCCTAATACAAAATCTCAACCTATTCGAAGTTTGCATTCCCTGATTCCAGATGAATGAGTATATATCTCCCAACTTAAGCAATAGTATATGGGATAGGTGCCAAGACAGCTGCACCGTTCTGGGGGAGATTGAACGGGGGGGGCAACAGCCGGCGCAATCGCGGCGAAGTTTAAGCCCAATACCCCAACATTGGTGAAAGTGATAGCCTGTGCCACAGGGAGAGGGGGAGTCGGGGCCAACTGTGCATTGGAAATCTCGTAATTTCCAACCACCAGATTAGCTATCTGGCCGACAGCCATTTGGATTACGGCGCCAGGGGGGCGATCTGAGCCATAGAGGCGCGGGGGTATTATTGGTGACGCTAAAGAACAGGTGTGCATTGAATATTATATACGAACGGTTCGGTTACTGGTATACTTACGATCCCATTGTTGATCGATTCGATGAGGTTGGGTGGAGAGAGGTTTGAAGGCGGTGATGAGTTGAGATGGCATTTCACTCTCCCTTGTCGTGCTGCTTAAGTAGACTTCTATGTTGTGACATTATTTTGTTCGGGATTCCCTGCATCCTCGACCGATGGAAGGCCGAAAGGGCCGATACAACAGCTATGTCCGTTCATAGGCATAAACGGTGTCACATTCGTTGAACATACTTAATTCTTCATGATATCTGAGTAAAAGATTTCGACTGAGAGGCGATAATGGATTAATGACCTGTGCCACATCAATCACTTTTGTGACAGAGCTTCCAATTCGTTCTAGGGTGAGATAAGTGGACCCCATTCCATTAGACTGGGCTAAGCCGCGACCCGATTGGTTAGTCCGTGAGTGACCGTATTCCATTCCAAGTTCATTCATGCTGTCCAGTCACCGCAAGTTACTCACTTCGTATGTTTCCTGACAGCATTCCATTCCGAGTTCATTCATGCTGTCAAGTAGCCGCATGTTACTCACGTCGCAAGTTTCCCAACTTCGTCCAAACGTGGGGTTAGTACTGAGGATAAAATTATCCTTCACGACAGCTGACGAGGTATCCTAAGGCGACAATCGCCTTCTTGTCATTCGGTTCAAATGTCAACCGGTCGCTTGCGAAGCGGTAATAAAGTGGACTGTAAAATAATCCAATAACGGAGCAGAATTCTCAGCATACAGGTTCTGCCTTCCTAAAGCGTGCGTGATTTCGTGGTCCTCAGTTCCCCAAGAGCGCTGACAGAAAGGAAGACATTGTCAAACACACGGCATGGCTTTTGGGGTGATCGTGAGACGTAGATGTGTATACGCCGTATCAAATGCGGCTCAAGCCGGCTGTAGTCGGTTTATCAGTGCCTGAAGAAGCCCAAGGGCGAGGGTTGTATTATGGGTTAACCTTGTATTGGATGTGGACGTTCGTTTCTGGGCGGGGAAAGTTAAAAGAGCGCAGCGCCCGATTAGCATGTGGAACGTATCTAGCTAAGTGAGAACAAAGAGTGTGAAACACACATATGCTATCTTTTCACTGTACACCCCGCTGACGAAGAACAGAACGGGGGTGGTTATCGCGACAAACACGCCGCTGGCGATATAAGGGGAAGGACTCGTTGCAAGAGAAGCTTGTACGGTATAAGACTTCAGGTGACAGAAATACGACCTTGAGAAGAAGGAAGGCCATGAAGTGGGTGGGCTAGATGGAGACCTCGTGGTCAAGGGTTTGAACCTTACCTATATAAGTAGTACGCTAAATATAGAATGATCGAAAAGTGGTCATACGGACCGAAAGACGGCCGTAACGCGTAACGTCCGAAAACCGTTCGAGTTCCTTATTCCCTTCCCTTCATGTGAGATACATTGGCGCTGATCTGCCCGACGCATATACATACATACCTCCCTCTGCTGTTCACGACGCCCGTCCTCTTCTTTTCATGGCGCATATACCGTTCGTCACAGGCGCCATCTTCAACACCACCACGTTCCTCATCATCCACTACATCTCCGCCACCTATCTCCTCAGGTTTATTGATAAAAGAAATTGCTACTAGCACGATACCAATAAATTCTTTCATCCGACGATCGCACAGGCAGTGTGACTCGAGCGCCTGTTTTTTTTTTTTTGGGGGGGGGGGGTTCTGATCAATGTTTTCCAAACTCAACATCTCAACATAATTACGGTCCGCATTCCCTGATTCCAGAGGAATGAATATATCACCACCTTGGTTATTAGAGAGCGACATTATATGGGCCAGCCGACAAGACAGCTGCACTGCTTGGGGGGAGGTTGAATGGGGGCGCGACAGCTGGCGGAATCGCTGCGAAGTCTAAGGCTACTGTCCCAACGTTGTGGAAAGTGATGGCCAGGTTCACAGGGAGAGGGGGCGTCGGAGGCAGCCCTGTAGTGGAAATGTTGTGATTGCCAACCCCCACAGCCGTCTGCTGGCCGACCGCGATCGGGGCTACGACGCCGGCAGGCGATCTGAGCCATAAAGGGGCCCCTGTCCTGTTTGTTATGCTAAAGAAAACATATGTGCATTGAATATATGTAAGGATAGTTCGATTACTGGTATACTTACGATCCTATTGTTGATCCATTCGATGCGGTTGTGATATTATATGGGATAGGAACTAAGACGACTGCACCACTGGGGGGTAGGTTGAATGGAGGGGCGACAGCTGGCGGAATCGCTGAGAAGTTTAAGGCCACTGTCCCAACATTGTGGAAAGTGATAGCCAGCTCCACAGGGAGAGGGAGTGTCGGAGGCAGCCCTGTAGTGGAAATGTTGTGATTGCCAGCCCCCACAGTAATTCTCTGGCCGACAGCGATCGGGGATACGACCCCGGCGGGTGATCTGAGCCATATAGGGGCCCCTGTACTGTTTGTTATCCTAAAGAAAACATATGTGCATTGAATACATGTAAGGATAGGTTGGTGAATGGTATTCTTACGATTCCACCGTTGATCCATCCGGTGCGGTTGTGATACTATATGGGATAGGAACTAAGACGACTGCACCACTGGGGGGTAGGTTGAATGGGGGGGCGACAGCTGGCGGAATCGCTGCGAAGCTCAAGGCCACTGTCCCAACATTGTGGAAAGTGATACCCAGCGTCACAGGGAGAGGGGATGTCGGAGGCAGCCCTGTGGTGGAAATGTTGTGATTGCCAACCCCCACAGCAATTTGCTGGCCGACGGCGATCGGGGTTACGACGCCGGCGGGCGTTCTGAGCCATAAAGGGGCGGGGGTGTTATTTCTTACGCTAAATAAGTTAAAAGAACAGATGTGTTGAATATATATATGAGGACGGTTACTGGTATGCTTACGATCCCATTGTTGATCGGTTGCCAGGCGGTGAAGACTGTGATGAGTTGGGTTGACATGTCACTCTCCGTTGTCGCGCCGCTTTAGTAGCGCCCGGAAAGGGAATTGAGGCCTGCAGAATCTATTGCTCCCGTTTGTCATACCCGCTCTACACGCTATCAAACCACAGAACGCGCCATCTTGTTTAAAGTTTTCGCCAAAAAAAATGAGGGAATGGCGACGTGGAGGCAGTGGAGACCGAATATGGCAGAAGAAAAAATGCAGCAGAAGATGAGGATGTTCCTGATCTTATAGGTAAGTGCGATAGCCTGAGCGATTTGCGACAAGATAAGAATTAAGATACGTAGAGCATTATCATTAGCCTCCCACGCTCCACTCCACGACTTGATATTAAGGCTGCTATGTGTAGCGTACAAAGCCTGCTCGTCCATCTTTGGACTCAAAACTGGAACTGCAATCTATGCACGGCAAACGCAATGGGTCGAAATGATGGGAACACGAATATCCCCGGGCCGGTACATCTAGTTGGATCCTTCTAGCAGTACGGATCATCCGATTGAGCCAAGCTTGCGAATGCTTTGGTAGGTTCAAGCCACAGAACGATAATGGCGCCGATGGATCTGCGGCGGGAGGTGGTCGATCGTGACTTTGGCCCCGACCGAGTTCTGCAAAGTCCGTGCAGGGATATTTTCTGGGAACAACTAAGTCGCTCATCGCATTATTCTGTGAGCCCTTTTTGCAGGTCCCCTTCAACTCTCTGTCCGCTGATACAGGTTATCCATGATGTGAGTGAATCCTCTTTCGTGTGTCGCTGTCGAAAGTGCTCATGACATCCAGGATGACAAATTCGAGCATGGTGATTGCCAGTGAGTCCTGATGATGCCTGCTAGAACTAACACCGTGTCAGTTCTAATCTTCTTCATTTACCCTTTGTCGCGTACATGCACGCTCCGCGCGTTCTGTGTCGATTCCCGCCGCCTATTGTAAGTAACTGAGTCGTGATTTAATTGCATACGAAACTAATCGTTGTAATACACAAATATTGTCTGCTCTCCCAGAGAAATGGCAGCTGCAGTCTTGGAAGACTCGGAGATGAATCAATGGAGAATGAGATTCCAGCCCCTGCACTCCAATCGGGCTGGGAACATGTACTCCATGGTAAGATTATCGGCACATGTGTCAGAGTACGTCAGTTGAGAAAGAACCTAGTGAATGCATTCGCTGCACTGATATGCCTTGCGTTAATATCATGACACGGAAAAGATTGCAATTTTGTAATAACCGCTTTTGTTAGTATGAATTTCATTCTGGACGGACTACTGATATGGCCACGAGCGGATACAGGGTGATAGCCATATTTCACGACCAGCCGTTTACAAGGCCGATCGATAACCTGCGTGGTGCGCGTTCAGTAACCGACGATGAAATGGCCTACGCACAACACTATAAATTTCAGGTACAAGCACCGACGAATGGTTAAGAGATAGATATAGAGAGTTCGTGCGTGGCAACGCAATGTCTCGGCCGGTCTACCATAGATAGCTGACCATGAACTTGGGACGTTTCATGAAACGATCGCATCTCGCTTTGTTATCGTCGGCGCCGCCCGGTTATGGAGTTGCCCATTCAGCAGTGCAGGAAGCGGACGCTCATCTGTCCACCACGCTCAAGGATAGGTTCCGCGCGGTCGTATGCAAGCGGAAAACCCGCGTTCGAGATAGAACCTCGATTCGACTTTGCTGCCATGGCTAATCCCGAGCGCAAGGAGAAGTTCTTTCGTGTTCTTTCCATGCTTGCATAATTGCATAGATCTTTGCGACTACAAGTATTGTGCTCCGCCCTGTCCGAACATCGTCTAAGCCTGGGCCAACTATGATCCACACGGCTGGATTTATTTTCTTTCCGGTTCGTGGCATTGGCTGACGTATTTATCTATTTGAGGTTTACAGGTCGACTTCTATCCGCCGCCCGCCCCGTCCGCGGAAAAACAAGGTGGTTAACATTCTTTCCTTTTGCTTCCCTTATCGTGGGCCGGCTAAAGACTTCGCAAGCGGTTGACCAAAAGAACCCATTTTCATACGTTGTTCAGCAGATTTATAATACCTATCAATTGATTTTTTTAGGCGGCGCTTCAAAAGTTGGCGTTGTACTAACGCCGGGCCGAAATCCCCACCTAACACACGTCTCAGCTTTCCAACCACTGCGCGCGTTTCTGAAACAAATTCATCAGCCACGTAAGCAGTTGCCGAACGGCCAGCGACTCGTGGACTCTGTATAGATTTGATAATTCGCCTTGACGCAAGCGATGCTGGTGTCATCTGCGTGGCGCAGACTCGAAAACTTATACTTTTCGCTCATCGCCTATAAAAGGGCAACATTCTCCATCATGTATGTTTCACCTTGACCACTTTCGCCTCTATCGTCAGTCCAGGATAAATATTCATCATGTCCACTTCACTCGAGAAGAAAGGAATGCCCTATGGTATACCCTTCTCTCGGTTTATTATGCAATTCAATGCTGACCGTCGAAAAAAGTCCGATTGGGCAATTCGGGCTGAAGGTCTCCAAGATTATATTAGGATGTATGTCCTTTGGTACGCCCGACGTTGAGGAGTGGATTATGCCGGAGGAAGAGTCGCTCAGGTTGATCAAGGCTGCGTACGTGTTTCATCTCATTATGCGAGCAAATCTCATTGCTTGACGACAGCTACGATGCCGGGATTAATACATTCGATACAGCCAACGTGAGCATCATGCTTTGTTATCCACCTTGTAACTGCAATCAACTCACTGCCAACGAAGGTTTACTCCTTTGGTCAATCAGAAGTCATACTAGGAAAGGCAATCAAAGAATTTGATTTTCCCCGCGAGGAGATCGTCATCATGACTAAGGTAGGCCATCTCACTTTGGCAGCTGAAAAATGAGTAACTCGACAGGTTTACTTCCCCGCGAGCCGCCCCGCTGTCTTCGCTCTCTTAAACGGCGAGAACCCCGACAAGATCGGATACGCTAACCAATATGGTCTTAGTCGCAAGGTGACATTCTACTTTGTATACAAATTTGTTGCCACCTGTGTTCACGTATGGTATAGCACATCTTTGATTCTGTCAAAGCGAGTTTGAAGAGACTTCAGTTGGACTATGTCGACGTTTTACAATGTGCGTGATTCCGTGGCGTAGTTTTTGATCACTAACGACGTTATTTAGGTCATCGCTTCGACAAAAATACCCCGATCGAAGAGACGGTATGTTTAACGTTGGGTGCATATTTCCAAAGATCATTGAATATTTCAACAGATGCAGGCACTTCACGATGTTGTCAAGGCTGGATACGTTCGATACATTGGCATGTCCTCGTGCTGGGCTTGGCAATGTAAGCCTTCAACCTGTTTGCACTTCTTACGAAATAGTCAACCTTACTTGCATCCACTAGTCCATGCCATGCAGAGTAAGATTTCTCATCTCACAACGCATCAAATTGTGAAATCTCGATATAGATTATGCCATTGCAAACAAGTTGACACCATTTATCTCCATGCAAAACTACTACAATCTCCTTTACCGAGAAGAAGAGCGCGAGATGTTCCCTACGCTCAAGGTTTGATTCCTTTAGTTGTCTTTTTTTTCCATGTCCTCATCAATCTACCGTCATAGCACTTTGGCGTCAGCTCAATTCCTTGGTCCCCCCTTTCCCGTGGTCCTCGCCCGACCGGCTCATGTGAGCACAAAGCGGAGTGAGACAGATCTGTATGATTTCTTCGTATTTAGTGTTGGTATAGCTTCTGACATTTCTGCAGGCATGTTTCACCCCTTACACCTGCAGAAGTGGACGCGAAGAACGCGATCGTCGAGCGTGTACAGGAAATTGCAAAGAAAAAGGATATTGGCATGGCGCAGGTTGCGCTTGCCTGGATTATGGCGAAGGATGGTATGCTACTCTGTGGTCTGAATCCGAAAACTGGCTGATCACGCTTTATAGCTGTGGCGGCGCCCATTGTAGGCACGAGTTCTATGGACAACTTGATAGATATTATCAGTGCGTTTCGTTCGTCCTGCTGACAGCGTGAATTAAATTTGATGCGACCTTTTGAAAGAATCGGTACATGTCACGTTGACAGACGAGGAGATGCGATACCTGGAAGAACCGTACGGACCCCGAAATATCCGAGGCCATTCTTAACTGGTTCGCGCGTAACCTGCAATAGATCATGTAACATGAAATAAATTGTGTTTAGATAGAGACCATTAATGAACCACGCGTCAGCCAGGTTTACCATCACTTTAACACAGAGCGTTTAGGCAAAACGCAACCTCGCGGTCATGGTCGCCTTAACCCTCAATTGATAAAAAGGTTGCTGACCATCAGCAATGCGACGGAGAAATCGTGACATGTCACAAGTATTAACCCTGCGCTACGCTTTCCGCCTGCTGTGAATCGCCTTCCAACGTCGTCGACGTTCAGCAGTTGACCGCGTACGATTTAGTTGCTCAGTGTAACATATCAATGCGTTATTTCTCGTGTTCGCGGCCGATCCCAATTTGTCCGTCCTGTTACGCGATTTTCGTGGTCTCTAAACAGGCTGTAAGTATATGTCACCAAAGGTGCCCATGACTTAGCGACCCTTTCGGTCTTCCATCGGTCGAAGGTCTGCTATTGCAGGCAATCGCAAACAAATAATGTCAAAACATAGACGTCTAAAAATGCCCACCGTCTTCAGAGATCTCTCCGCCCAGCCGATCGACAATGGGATCGTAAGCATACCGGTAACCGTCCCTATATGCATTCAACACATCTGTTCTTTAGTATAAGAAATAGTACCGGCGCCCCTTTATGGCTCAGATCACCCGCCGGCGTAGTAACCCCGATCGCTGCCGGTCAGCAGGCTACTCTGGTACTTGGTAATTACGACGTTTCCACTACATCGTTGCCTCCGACGTCCCCTCTCGCTGTGACGCAGGCTATCACTTTCACCAATGTTGGGACATCCACCTTCGCATTCGCAGCAATTCCCCCCAGCTGTCGCCCCTCCATTCGACTTCCCCCCTGGTGGTGCAGCTATCTTGGCTCATATCCCATATACTATCACAACTATATCGAATGGAAACCCAAGGGATCACCGCATTGAAGCCCCAATGGATCCCGTCCCAATGTAAGTAGCAGTAACCGAACTGTCCTCGTATATATATTCAATGCACATCTGTTCGTCAGCATAGCAAATAGGACAGGCGGTACTCTATGGATCAGATCACCCGATGGCACCGTAGCCACGAACGTTATCGCCTCGCCATCGGTTCCTCTGGCGGTGGTTGGGCAGTACCAAATTTCCTCTGTACCGTTGGATCCGACGGACCCTCTCCCCCCCAGCGAAGGATTTCCTTATCAGGAATGTTGGGGCAGTGACCCTCGCTCTTATGGCGGTGGATTTTCTCACCCTCCCCCCAGTCGTTCTCCCCGCCCATGGTGGGGCATATGTCTTGGGGCGTTACACATATAAGGCCATTGGCTGGGTCGGGGGTAGGTAACACAATCTGCGAACATTGTGTTAAGAATACGTTGATTAGAAACCCCTGCCGGAAAAACTAGTTTGAATTCTTTAAATTCATTGCCATTACCATTTGTGCTTTGTGTACAATGTATTTTGTCAAATTATATGTTTGTTATGATCAGTGACAGGTTTGTTCTGTGCTTGGCTACAAGCTTCAGGGGCCCCACCTTTGGTGTGTCCTCACATTGCTTGAACAGTGGCTGTCATCTTGCCCCTTCAGCTTGCTGGGGGGCTGCAAGCCCCCGGACCCCTGTAAATCCCAGTTCAGAGTTGTATGCTTTATCCCACTGAACAGCATCAGGAAAATACGAAAACCCTTATTTAAGTTAATTGAGTTTAGTTGAATCAAATTAGATCTAATTACGCATAACTAAGAGTTCCTACGTTAGACAGAATTAGATTAGCATTATCTTGCTGCTAATTAACAGTGGCTTTAGTTAGATGCAGTTAAACCTAACTTGATGTATATTAGAGATAATCGAGACCAAAGGATTGCACCGAAAACATTGAATTAGGTATTATTAAAAGTGGTTAGACTATGTAAGTTTCAAATGGGAGTAGAGATTGAGTTTTTTTTGAAGCTTAGCTACGAGGAGTGGAGGTTATACCAAGGCTAGTATGTACAAACATAGGGAAGGGATAGCTACGTGCTACTGTCAGTAGTTTCCATATTAAATATGTCCAAGTATCCGACACCTGAGAGACTTAAGTGTTGGTTGTTGCTACGGTGGCTCAACTATCAGCTAGTGCCTAAGTAGAGGATATAAATTACAACTTACGAAACAGTACGAAACAGCCGACGAAGCAAGTGCTTGTAGCCATTAGGGTTTTTCTCATTGATTTTGTTCAATAGAGCCATATGACCCAGATAGACGTCAGTATACACACTTGCCTGGAAGTCTTGGTTGATTCGTCGTCCAGTGCTCCATTCTTGGATTGCTGCATGCATCTGGAAACCTGTCAGACATATTCATCACCAATAATAAGCTTACCGTAGTTGCCGCAAAAGCTATGAGTGACGGAGCAAGCTCCCCTTCCTTAAAGTACTCCGGAAACTCTTGAACAATGGAATTGCGGGGATCATCAAACAGGCGCTGTCGGATGACTTCAACAATTGCCGGATGCTCAAATGGCTTGTGTCCAATTACGAGACCCTGCATCTATGTTGAGTAACAGTAAAAGACAGTCATGGTACGTACCCGAGAGGATAATGGATATATATATTTATTTTCCTTCAAAAGGTCAGCGACCACTTCTGCGCAGCATTCTTGAAGTTTATAGGACGTCTTGACTGTTTGTACACATGCCGACTTGAAGTCGCCACGGTAGATACTGATCCGGGCATCTGGCTGTTGGTTATTCAGTAGATAGCTAAGCACACTAGAGAGTAGACATACCAAGCGACCAATCTTATTGACGAAGGTAGGGTCAAGTGAGATTCGGCGTCGGATAACTTTGTAATGTTCTTTTAATGGCCCTCGTGCACATTCCATGAATTCCTTTGATGCTTCGGCAAGTGCATCACGATTCCATACAGCGCGTGTAAGGAGTGAAGGGAAAGAATCTTTGAACAAGATCCAGGATATAATCTTGTGAATGGCAGATCGTATGACGACGGCTAGTTCAGGTTTCTGTAGCCGGATCCCAATGCCACCATTGCTGCCAAGCACAAGGCATGCATATACCGGCCAGACATTATCGCCAACCGTGGTTGTAGAGGCCAGCATAGCTGGGGGTACATCAGGGGGTGGCATCTTGAAGAGAGGGCGTGGTTTGGGGACTGCGGAAGAGGTTTCAGAGTCTCTGTCTGCGGGACGACTATCAGTGGCATTATCTGCTACATGCACAAGACGTCTGCGGACTACAACAGCGACCGTTCCGTGGCCAGTATTTGCACTTGCCACTGTAGCAGGCGAGGTGATGTCCTTGTCCTTGTCCTTGGGAAAAACGGGACGCTTGATGTCGTCAGTCGCAATAGACAACAAGCTGAATGGAAACATACCTCGTCAGTCATCCTCTTGGTAGCCTTCTTTGTGTTATTTGCAGTGCTCACAACTACATCAGACTCAGTGGTGCTACTAGTATCGTCTTCGGTCTCGCTATCCTCTTGGCTCTCTCCAATCTCATCCTTGATATCATCAGCGGCGGCAATAAACAATATGATAATGGCAATGTACCTTGTCAGTTAGCATCTTGACGCCCTTCTTCTGGTTCTTCTTCACCAAACTTCCATACGAGTCTGACTCGGTGACGCTCTCGTCTTCTTCGGTCTCACTATCCTCTTCGTTCTGGAACTCCTGGTCTTTACCAACTTGTGCTGGCACAGTATCCATGAAGGGATCATCTGTGATCACATCGTGTAGTGCCATGTGTGAAGTCATAGACAGGTACTCACCCAGTCTGTTTGCATCAGCGCTCGCAATTTTTTTTTCTGTGTCCATCTTAAGCAATAGTTATTGGGTCCATAGGCTCAGTTGACTCACCAGAGGGGCGTTTAGACGCCTTGACACTAGTGCGCGGCGCACCAGCACTCGTGGATTTTTCTTCTGTATTTGTCTCATGTAACAGTGACCAAGTCATAGACGTGGTTGACTCACCAGAGGGGCGTTCAGGTTCTTTCACGCCACCATGTATGAGTTTGCGAACATGTTTATCATTGACAGGACCATCTGATTCTGCTTCGATATCAGGTGGTCGATGTGTACGAGCTGGACATTTCAAGTTTGAGAAAATATCCACAGAAAATGGTTTCACACAAACCTTGTAACTGGAAAGCAGGGGGCTTTAACTTGTCATCTATGGGAGAAGTTGGATGTTAGTTGGACGTTGCAGTTGAAAGGGCAAAGGGGAAATAATGGGGCGGTGCAACACGTGAGGAGTGTGAGAAGTTGAAATTGAACAATGAACGTTGACGATGAGTAAATAAAGATAAATAACGCACTCTTTCTACGCTTTGTCTTCTGTTTCTTTTGAGGAGATGCGGGTGGTGTCGCCCTCTTCCGGGAGGGGCCATGGGCCTCCATCCATACTGTGTTCAAACATGTAAGTTCCACAGACACTTAAGGATGGATTATACTGACCAGCTTTTTTCAGAGCATTTGTTTTCGCATGGCGGGGTCCTTTACACACCATCGGCAATGAAGGTAAGCCGCTACAGTCACCACAGGGTAATGTACTCCTTACGCTAGTCTCACTTTCCAGATCGCCCATAATTTGCGCCATCTGATTGCGTTTATGGGTCAGCGCAGCCTTCTGACCACGGCTCAATTCTTTGGCCTGAGTTGGCTCCATATCACAATCATAACCAAGGTCTTTCTGGACGCAATCACCAATAGGCGGATCATGTTCATCTGTGGATGGTTGCGTGCGTTGACGAGCCATGGATAGTCAAGTGGATGATCGAGGGCAACAGGTAAGTGTTTTCAGTACCAAAGGAATGGCCATCTCTTATATATGCAGCTATTTCTCATCCCTGTCCATCGGCCAATACGACGCAACATATTAATCACTCAGTCTACCCCTTAGCTGATATTGCGTAGCCTACTACTTACAGTCCACCCCTTACTGGCTGGCGCAAAGACATCTGACGGGATGAGCTACTGGTGGTCCACCCCTTACTGGGCCTCAAAGAAACCCGACGCAGCACAACTACTCGTGGTCCACCCCTTGGCTAATACAACATGCCGAATTGCTCCGACCATCTTTGAGCTCAAGTTACCAGCGCTATTCCTTGGCCAGTACGACACATAGACTGTTGCGATCCACCCCTTATTTCTTAAATCTTTTTAAACTTTATTTACTCGTGACTCTAGATGGTAAGTAAGGAAATGCCGCTATACCTTTAAAGTATTTAAGCCGTCTTTTTTAGGGTCTCTACATTCTTGTACCTTTATGGAGCCCCGGCCGCCCACCTAGATCTTCCTAATCTGCATACAAAAGTACGTGGCAATATTTCTTTGGTAAACTAGATTTAATTCTAGTCCTATAACAGTAACTCCGTCAACTGATACTCCTCATCCATGACCTGGATACAGGAACTGTTTCAAGGATGGCAAGGTCAGTCTGCCTGTTAGCGGGTGGCGGCGATCTCAGAATGAGCTGACGAGGTGAAATTTTATTAGCCCCCAAATCCACGATCTCAGAAAGACAACAAAATGAAATTTTACCAGCCCTGAATCCTCTCTGCACGCAGCACCCGTCATGGTGGTTTGCATTGGCTGCTCTCGGAATTTCAGCTTGCGTGGATATTCGCAACATGTTCGACGAACGAGTAATCCTGCTTGCCGCCACGCATATCATGAAGCAGAGATTGCTGCTGAACTAGATGCAGACGTGCCAGAAGATTATTTTGGTCCATATTATGAGGATGATCTTCAATGGCAACCCGACCATGCAGAGGCAAATGGGAATGGTCCTGACTGTGACGACGACATGGACGAGAGCAGTGGCAGTGATGGTGACAGTGAGCACCTTGGTAATGACGACATTGATGAGAGCAGCAGCAATGAAGACATAGGTTAGTTATCTTCGTGTGTGGTGGATCGTCAAACTAACGGTTCTCACTAGTGGGTAGCACCAATGGTTGGCAGGCGCCTGAATATTATATAGAGAAGTTTCCGGGATTGGCAGGCAAGCCACTTGATGCGCAGAGCTCAACCCATCCCGAAGATGGAGGGCACCTTTATGCCCCATTTTCATCAAAGCTTGAATGGTTGTTTGCACGCTGGGCCAAGCTTCGGGGACCCTCGCAAACTGCGCTGGATGAATTTTTGGTCATTCCAGAGGTAATTCCGATAATAATATCCAAATGTCGCCCTGACGGATGATGTAGTTTCGTGAACGCCTTGGGCTCACATTCAAGACATCACGCAAGCTCAACAAAATGATTGATAGTCAGCTGCCAGGCCATCCAAAGTTTCAGTACGAAGAGGTGTCCATAGCTGGACAACTCTATCCCTTCTTTCACCGAGACATATTACAATGTATCTGTGCTCTGTATGGTGATCCGGACTTTGCATGTGATATGATCTATGCACCTGAACGACACTTTGAAGATCCGGAAGGCCAGCAGCAGATTTATCATGACATGAATACCGGAAAATGGTGGTGGAAAACTCAAGTAAGTCATATATAGTTCAATGTTTGGTAACGTTGTTAATTCGATGGGCTTAGGTAGTTCTCGAAGCGCATAAACCAGGCGCCACCTTAATACCAATTATTTTATCCTCAGACCGAACCCAGTTGACGCAATTTGGCAGTAAGATGGCCTACCCTGTCTACATGACTATCGGAAACATCCCTAAACATATTCGCCGAAAACCATTGCGCCATGCCCAGATACTTGTCGCTTACCTTCCGGAATCCAAGCTGAAACTCATTGTAAATAAGGCATCGCGCCGGCGCACACTGGCAAATCTATTCCACTCTTGTTTACAACGGATACTCTCACCAATAGAAACAATTGGTGTGGATGGCATGGTGGTCACAGGTGGCGACGGCATTCAGCGGCGTGGTCATCCCGTATTCGCTCTCTTTGTTGGCGATTATCCAGAACAGACCCTGGTCGCAGGATGCAAATATGGCGAGTGTCCCAAATGCCGAGTAATAAAGGATGAGCTGGGTAGTGTGACCATACCCCTGTTAGCAAGGGACCTCAATGCCACTCTCAATATCCTCGCAACAGCTGAGACTGATCCCTTGCACTATGCTACCACTTGTCGCGATGCACATATCAAGCCAATCTATCATCCATTTTGGGAGAACCTCCCTTATTCAAATATATATGCTTCTATTGTACCTGACGTTCTCCATCAATTACATCAAGGCATCCTCAAGCATCTGATCTTGTGGTTGGTGAAGGCCTATGGCGCTGCTGAACTAGATGCACGCTGTCAACGGCTCCCGCCTAGTCGTACCATTCGACTATTTAAACATGGCATAACAACGTTATCACATATCACGGGAAAGGAGCACGACGAGATGTGTCGAATCCTGCTTGGTCTAATTGCCGATGCACGCCTTCTTAGTGGCCTTAACCCGGTTCGACTTCTGTTGGCAGTTCGAGCACTCCTCGACTTCATAACCATATCCCAATATCCAATCCATTCGGCTAATTCCTTGCGACAACTTACTGATGCACTTAATACATTCCACGAGAATAAGGCTATCTTTATTGACCTCAGTATTCGTGAACATTTCAATATACCAAAACTCCACTTCTGCCGACACTACGCTGACTCTATCGTCTTATATGGTACAACCGATAACTATAACACACAACACACCGAGCGGCTGCATTGCGACTTCACTAAGCAGGCATACAAGGCATCAAATGATCGAGACGAGCTTTTCCAAATGACTACGTGGTTGGAGCGCCATGAGAAAATCTTGCAACATGATCGGTCCGTCACCCTGCAACACACACGAAGCTCAACGGATCATCAGATTCCAAGGCTACAGCCATGCCGACATGTCACGATGGCGAAACAACCTTCACAATACTCTGTCCCCCTAGACTTGATTGTCAACGACTACGGAGCCACATACTTCCGGGATGCCCTCGCCCGGTTTATTGTGCAAATGAATTCACCATACCTTACCTGGGCTCAGGTGGAGGAGCAGTCGCTATACATATTCCTGCCATTTCTAGCTTTGCCAGTATTCCACCGCGTCAAATTCCATGATGAGAACAATGATATTATTGATGCAATACATGTACAACCTGCACGGAAAGACAAGCGTGGCCGTCACATTCCAGCGCGCTTTGACACTGCCTTGGTCGACAGCAGCAACGAAGCAAAATTGGATAAGAATATACATGGTAAGTCACGGCGTCAGGATTTTCCCAAGATCCGTCAGTCTGATAGCTTCTCTAGACTATCGCGTTGCTCGAATACGTGTTGTATTCTCATTAAAACCAAAAGCAATCAAACAACTCTTCCTTCCGCACATTAATGTCCCGCAACATCTCGCATACGCCGAATGGTTTACACCATTTCGTGACCAGCCAGAACAACACCACCGCATGTATAGGGTCTCACATGCACTGCGCAATGGGTGTCAGCTTGCCAGCATCATCCCTGTTAGTAAAATCACCCATAGCATGCATTTGTTCCCTCTTTTCGGTCCTGTAGCTCCGCGGGAATGGACAACTGACACAGTTCTTGGCGAGTGTCAGAGTTTTCTTGTCAATTCTTATTCCTCTCGAGAAATGTTTTTGTTAGGTAGATCATAGAATTGTGTTGTCGCTATCGTAAATTAAGAGATATTACATTGTCTTAAATGTCATTAGATTGGTTAAACGACATTAGAACTTCCTAAGTGCAAGTAAGGTTCATTATATGGAATTATCCGGACTATGTCTGATTATCCCAAATTAGGGTTTTGGTATTTTCCCGATGAGTTGTATTCTTATTTAACCTTGCTATCTAGCTTCTTATCATATGCCCTATCAGGCAGGGTATCCCAGTCAGAGTTGCATGCTTAATCCCAGTTTCAGAGTATTGCAACTTGGAAAGATTGGATGCTCACCTTGCAGGTCTTTCCTCATCCAGAAGCAGCAAATGTCAGCATCCAATCTTTCCAAGTCATTATCCTAGTCAGAATTGAATGCTTTATCACACCTCAGAGTTGTATGCTCTGTCCCTATTTCTTAGTATTGCACATGTGAGTGGGAGATTGTATCTGGTAATGTGGGGCCCTGCCTTTGGCACATCCTCACATTGCTCAAACTGCAACCATCATCTCACCCCTTCAGCTTGTCCCCTCCTTTATAGATTTGTGTAGCTTTTTACATACAGGATTCCCAGCTGATGGTTTGACAATGTTTGGCATCTTTGTCATCATGTGGGTTATGGCTGGTATGCAAATACACAGGAAACAGGCTAGTGGCACATCAGCACAAGAAATGGCATAGAAACACAGATGTTGGCTGCCTCAACCATCCCTCCTGCTCGATCCACCCTAGTTCTGGGGTGGGACTCGGAAATACCAATTGTTTGAACTTCTCACACTGAGCCCAGTTTCAATCCATTCCGCTTTGAATCTAGATATCAGGAACCTAATCAGCAAGCAGAATTGGTGCAGGAACCGTCGTTTTCGTCGTATGGTTTGATCACAAGACTAGCGCAGACAAAAGGCATATGCATAGGAAACAGGGAAATTTCATTAGCCCTAACAGAAACAATTTTAAAAGCGGTTGGAACCCGGAGATCTGGAAATGCGGTTTTAGTGAGTGCAAACACTTTGCGACGCCGTTCGCGAGCACGAGCAGTAGCAGCAGGATGATCTCGGAAATTGGCCGAAAAGGGATATGGTAAGCCTTGGGAGGGGAAGGGACCGCCATTGCCAGGCAGCAAAGGAACTATGAAGGAGTTTACCGACCCAAAGATTCTTACCTCTATTTTCAAAGCGGCCTCGGCATGAGATTCTTCTACTGGACATTTCAAGTTTAGGCAGTAGATTGAATATCTTGCTAGTGTTAAATGCCGCCACCTTCCAAAAGCGTTGCAAGGTGTTACGGAGGATACAATTTGTGTTGGATTACATGTGGAGGACAAGAGGAGGATTGATGAGAGGGTAGGGCGGACGGAGAATGCGGTCAGACTATATTGAGGTTCGAACATTAAGTCAGGTCGCCATACCCGCCGCGTGACGGGTACGGGTTTGCCTCAGGTTTCATGTTGGTGGGGGTTTTGGGTATGAAGAGAGCCCCGGTTTTCTCACGCTGCTGCAGCTTTCCCAAGATGTTTTGTAGCTTTCTCCTACAACCATCAAATAATTATACGACATCCTTGAAGTCACTTTTGATCCTCTTACCCTTTGCACCTCCGTCGCGCCCCTTTTCAACACCGTCTGCTAATGAAGCATATGCCCCCTATTTAGCTCTTCTTCAAAGAGCTTTGCTTTCGTGATTGTTCCTGCAACTTTCCGAGGTATACACCACGATCAAAACCAACGACCTTCTCGCTCTAGCCAGGCCACTAAAACAGGCAGGAACGGAAGGTGCATTTGACGAGGAACAAGTCGAGTCGTATATTTTGGGATGTGCTAGACGTGGAGAATTGAACATTCATGTCGATCACAAGGACAGAAGCATCATCACCTTTGTTGATGATCCATTTATCACGACGGACGAGTCGAGTGGCGCCTCAGAAGCCATGGCAAGGACCTCGAGTGAAGGCTTCGTCCAGCCAAGTATAACGGATCTCGATTAAGTAGAATTGCGACGTGTTGCACAAGTCGTTGGAGAAGGCCAACGATGTCGATGTAAGAGTCTTGATATCATGGTGGAAGTGTTCCTGACGATCTGCCTTCATAAACTCGAAAATTACGACACAGAAAGTCTCATTAATATCCAGGTCGCACAATTGGAAAAGGAGAAGGAAGAATTGAATGAACGCTCGCGCGTTGTTGCGAAGCATAACAGATCATGTTGAACGTGCATACAGAAAAGAAAAACTCCCGCTTCTGGCGCATGACTATGAGCAACAACAGAAAGTGGACTGTGAAGCCTTCGAAGTGGCCCAAAAAGCGTGGAAGGAGTCGGCCAAACAAGCGCACCAGGAAGATCTTGGCACCAAGACTCGCCTAATGGACAACTACGTAAAGAGGCACTGCCGGCGAAGAAAAGCGAAGAGTTTGCGAAGAAAAAAGAAGGCCGCCCGCAGAAAGTTCGAGGAGAAGGAAAAGAGGAGCAAGGCCATTCTTAAATCAAGGGAAGAGGAGAAATGTCGCCTTGAAGAAGGTACCAACTGCCCAAACTAATTCACCGCAGAACGGGGAGCAGAGGATGAACGAAAAGAAGAGAGGAAGAGCTGAAAAAACCGCAGAAGAAGAGGCCAAACGCAAAAAGGAGGAGCGGTTGGCAGAACAACGCAGAAAGCGAGAAGTGGAACGCCAAGCGGAAGGGCTTGAGGCTATCGAGAAGGCACGTTTTTGCAGCAAAAGAGAAGGAGAGGCCGAGGTGAACCGACAACAGGGAAGGGCTGTAGCTCAGTGGACATTCGGTGCACCTGCAGGTCCAGTTGCAACCTCGGTACAGAATGGAGACACCTGGAGAAGAACCCCTTCCCGACCCGAGAGTCCAGCTCCTGCCCGAGCGCCCAAATTCCGAGCAGGCCCAGGTGCAAGTGACGGTGGTTGGTGCACGAGATGAAGTTAAGTGACAAGCATCCGCTCCTTCTCACTCGACACCTCCTGCTGCACCCCTTAAGAACGAGGAGCCTGCAAAAAAAAAGACGAAAAGGGTTTCCAAGTTGTGGCAGAGAAAGAAGTTTGGCGGGTTCGGCGTGGACGACCATAGTTATGTTATAATTGTATTTGTACTTTCCATCAGTTTAACGCTTTCTGTCCCAAAGTTGAGTACTTACCACCGTCCATCCCTTCTTAGTACGTCTACACATGATACGAGTTGCCACGCTTAGATTTCCGTGCTTTTGGTTCGATCCCACGAAGGGATCTTAAGCCCAGGGCCCACGACAAGGGAAGCACGAGGAAAAGAGGATCATGTTGGGCCTCTCCACCATCCCTGGGAAGGAAACACGGACCTTGTTCGAGGCGGGCGAACGGGCGGGCGACGGCGGGCGAGGGTCGGGGGGTCGACCTGTAAAGTGACACTCAAACGGACAAACCACATCAGCCAAAGTACAAGAACGATGAAGCAAAGAAGATTCAAACCGTATGACTGCCCACTGCCCCCTCCTCCCACACCGCCAGCCCCTGGGGCATGGCGGCCTACTGCCTGGCAAAAGAGAGCACCGCCGACCTCTCATCGTACTCCTCCTCCCACGTCACACGAAGGTACCTCAGCGACGGTGGAAACAGTTCGTCAAATTCCTCTGACGTGTAGATGGCCGCAACCGACGCTTTGAGCTCAAGACGTGCTTTTTCATTTTCAGCGTGGTATGCGATGAGGCGGACCGCGTCGCGTAACTGCCTTTTTGTGTACTCGTTCTCGGTGCTGGCAGGCTGGACTTTCTTTTTGGACGATATGGACGACATCTTTTTGGCGATCCGAGAAATACATGCCGTCCACTGGCCGGGCTTCTGAACGAGGGAGTGGGAGGCAACCGGCGTGCCCGTGTCCTGGGCAATCTGAGCAAGGTGTTTTTGACGACGACCAGCGCCGCCGATAGCAATGCAGGATGTGATAGAAGTGATAGCGTGCATGGTGAATGTGGGTTGTATATTGAAAAGGAGTTAAATTGGCGCTGGGTGGGTTTATGTAGGATATTTCATTGTCAACCGCACGATCGATTGGTCCTGGTCAGCCACAGAACACTCCTATCCCTCTAAGCCACACAGCTCTACGGAACAAGAAACGGAATCGGTAATTGACACTTTGTCGCGTATTCAGTGTCGGCGTAATACAAAGTAAATCGAGTATGCCAGACTCCTCGGTCATCTGGATAATACCCTACTGGTCTCAACTGGTGGAGATGCTGTAGCCGCACATTCTAGGTTTTTCAAGATAGACGGTGGTGTCAGCATCTTGCGCATTGACTGAGAGATTTTTGGTGCGCCTAAAGACTAGAATGCTTCAATGACGCGAAACCTTATATGAAAAGGCATCTGTCCTATTGACCTGTTCATTGCTCATGGATGCCTCTGACTTAAGTATGAAAGGATGGAAAAAAGTCTGCAGTTGAAGGCATGGCACTCGCGATGTTGGTCATGTAATAAATACTCATGTAGTGACAATTTTTCCGCACTGTCCTGGATTATTTCCCTCCCCTACGTTTGCCCGAAACGGTCTGCCACGAACCGATACTAAACGCGGAAGATTCGAGTGACAAATGCTTGCCGGATTCCGGTGTACATGGACATGCCCAACGCCTGGATTAACCGTGGAATTGTACTTGGTGGGTTCCAGCATGGTTGCACGTGCTTGATCATGCATGGCTCCCGCGGGCCGCAGTCACAGAGGCGATGACAGATTGGAGTACATGTCCACGTGTTTGGTGACCCGCGCTAGCTGTAGAGGTGGGCTTGGGGGTAGCTGTCCGTGATTTTTGCGCCCGGCACCCGTATTGGTCGTGGACGGCTTGGGAAATAGGTATTCGCTGAACTTTGACATATTTGCATACATTTCGTTTGCTTGGTTATGCCACACGCTGACGTTGCCGAGGCACCTAGCAAATACCGTATCCAGGTCAAACAACGATTTCACTTTTCCTGCGATTCTATCCAAAATTCCAAGGCATATCGATGGCCAAGCGGGACAGGTACAGCTGGACGGTCTTATTCGCAGGTCTGTCAATTCTCTCACGGCATGGCTCCATTCCTGATAATAATATACCTTATCAAACGTCAGCTAAGGAGTGGGAGGAATATCCGAGTGAAAATTACCCATGCAATAGCTACCTCTGGCGGTAGCTCTGAGACCACTACCCCGAGTCGTTCCTGAATGGCAATCGGAGCTGCATGATCGAGCAATTCTACGTAACAGTAGATCGCCGCATATCGCAAAACGCCAATTGGGTGTTCCTCGACGTTGGCACTAATGGAGTAAATCACTTAAAATTCGTTCCGATACGGGGGAGAGGCATACACCATGTATATGTTACAGATTGTTATCGCCGAGTACACCTTGTACTTTTCTGCAGCGCTCGCGAGTTTGCTCAATGTTATAAACGATAAATCCTTGATATTCGGTGTTGGCTTTGGGTATGTGAAACCGAGAAGTAAATCAAGTATGTCAGACCCCTCGGTCATCTGGATGATAGTATGCTTGTCGATGTTGGTTGTAGCCTTCGCAAATCCTGTAGCAGCGCATTCCAGGTTCTTGCGATGAACATAGTACAGCACGTTATCAACAGACTGAAAGGTGATGTCAGCATCTTTGGCGTTAACTGGGAGAAGTCAGGTTAGCCTCAGCAGCAGAGATTTACATGCTTCACTAACAGTGAGCCGAAACTTTATGATTACCGGGGATTGTGGACGGAGGTGACGGAGATGCGGTAGTCTTTCCTTTCTCCACCATAGCACCCATGGTGTTGGCTGCTAAACTTTGGGTCAGCCTGGGCGAGTGAGGATTAAAATGAACTGACGTCGAGTGGAATCGGGGATAGAAGTTCTAGGAGTTAAGGAAGCCGCAGTCTTCTGTTCTTGTTCAGCTACGGCATGGGTCAGCGTCTGTAAGAGAAGATTAAATATTTTACTGACTGTTGGGGATACAAGTTACGGGTGACAACGAATCGATAGCTTTTTGTTCATGTTCAGTTGCATATGCTTTGACGTCGGGTTGTTGATTTTGATGAGCGACCTCCAAAAAGTTGAAAGGACGAGGTGCGGAAACTGGGACAGAAGATGCAGGTGACGGAGAAGCAGCGGTCTTGTCGTCTTTTATGAGCAGATTTTCTGAATCGGCTTGGATACTCATAGTAGCAAGAAGAGTCTTTCAAGCATCTGCCGTTGCATGCGTCTAATATACGACGTGCCAACACCCTTCAGCATGCAAGGTCCACATGTGCCCGGCTGCGTGATAAGCTAGCGGTCAGTACTTCAGTATTAGCAAGTCAACCGTTGAACTGAGGATGCGTCACGGCAGACCGCTCGATGTGTTTACACTTATTTACCCGGTCCCAAGTCGCCATACGGGAGGACACGGTTTGCCCAATTGAACCGTGCATTTCAGAAGACAAGAGGCCTTTTCAATCAAGGAGAATGGATAAAGCCAAGGAAGCACGCGAGGCAGAAGTACATCATTTTTACGTTTGTCTTGGCGCGGGTAATCTGATCCGATCCGAAAACAGACGACGTACACGAAAGCCACAGAAGCCGAACTGTCGAAAAACTATGATTCTGCCTTCCGATTGTACATCAAGTCGGCCGAAGCATATCTACATCTGAGTCGGACTGCGTTCAGCGAAACGCAGAAAGCAAAGTGGAAAACGAGTGCCAGTAAGGCGCTGGAAAGGGCAGAGAAGATTAAATCGTATGTAGAGAAGCAGAAGGCTGGTGGATTTACCGGGCGAGTAGAAAGCACTTCGTCTGCTGTCGGTCCGGAGGTCAGGTTGACACCGGTCGGCGTCGACTATTTCTCGCCTCGTGAGTTGCACATTGCGTAATGATTCATACCTTTCATTACAATGCCGGAATACAGGGGAGCAATTGGTCGTTCTGAAGAAAGGTGAAATAGTCAATGGACAAGCATGTCTGCCCTGGGATGAACCTGTCGTACAACTGTCTCCGTTAATAGATGCAGATGGTTATCAGTAAGTATGTTCATCTTACCTAGTCGCCAGACGTGTTATGACAATTTTTGCATGTAGTGGGACGACTGACCAACCGTCACTATCGTCAGAACAGCAACGTCAGTCTCCCGAATGGAGGCGAACGGCGAACTCTGTCGTTGCGTCTACTCGACATGTGCTACCGCAAGAGATAGTGCAATACATCGTCACGGACTGTTCGCTATGTGCATCCATGGTAATTTGTCTCGAGCACGATAGAAGGTTCAACTCTCATGTAATCTATTTTTTCATAATGCGCCATTCGTTGCTGATTTCTCCTCCAGCTTCTCCAAAGAGCTCTCCATTCTTGTCCCGAGCATCTTTCTTTGACACGACCATGCGGCCGGTACTTCGTACGGCTCCTCTTCAACGGAACTTGGAGACGTGTACGTGTGCCTTTTTGTCTCAAATCAAAGCTAACCGACCATAAGATCGGTAAGATCCATGGTTTCACACTGGATGCAACCTCATAAAGCATAGCCATAGACGATAGATTACCGTATCACGCCACGGAGGGTACATTATTGTGCATGTCTGTGGCGCCCCTAGAAATAATACCAAATTAGACAGTCGCCAAATCTTATGGCCTAGTTTATTGGAGAAAGCAGTGAGTCTGAACCAACTTCTTTTGACCCGGCTAAAATTGCGCTGATCACGTTCTCAGTACATGAAACTGATGGGAGGCTACGAGTTTCCTGGATCGTGTGTCATGTCATTTCCACTGATTCATCCTCACAATCAACAATTTTACAGGATATCAAGCTCTGACCTTCAGTACGTCGCCTTGGTGATATTCCCTAGCCATGGTCTCTTAAACACGTATAGCACGCTTGTTGGTTGGATACCCGAGCATATCGTTATTCGGAGGTTTGTCCCGGTTTCAAGACCTGATTCCTCCAAAATCTCACCGGAATAGTCCTCATTTCGAACGCGAAAAGACATGGTCTCGAATACTGCAAGGTCTTTTGAGCGGTGCGTATTCTTTATTTGCGCATATACAGCTACTGGAATTATGTAGGACGATGTATGGCAACTATTGGTACGGGACCAGGGAACGGTTCCTTTTGGAACGGAAAGCCGTTGTTGCCATCGCACTGCTATCCTGTTGTTGGTAAGATTTCAACCACGCAGCGTAGATATAAATTAAGTTGCACAGATGTGATGGAAAATTCAGACGGGCCTTTCGTAACAGTCCTCGATTCGTGGATGAATGGATATGATCGTGATCCTTTCTCAAAATCCCGTACGTGAATTTTATATTCCCCCCGCCTGATCATTGAGCGTTGACAGGCCATTTGGTCATCTCATGGTCCGACGTGATATCAATATTTGATGGAGTATACTTGAGTTGGAATCCAGATATGTGGCAGAAGAATCACAAGTTCCATGGGTGAGCAGTGCTACGTGTCTACACTCTCAACCGATTCTCATCTGGATCCCAAGTATGTGGAAGAGAAGAGGACAAGGTGAACAAGGTACGGAAAGTTTTTTAAACTCATTCATGTTGTTCATCTGTCTTCAAGCAGCCTCCATGACTCGCTTGCAACTGTTTTTCAGAAATGCCATGCCTGATACGTCTGTATGGATTCTACTTACGCGGCACGTCTCCGACACCAAACGGACGTCAGATTTCATCTCTCTCAGGGTTGAAGTCGAAGAGGACTCATCGGCAGTCATCGGGCCTGTCATGCAACTGACGTTGACGGATAAGGCAAGCGAACTTCATTAGCGTAATTCTGTTGTTAACAATGCAATGGCCGCAGGGTTTATTCACAAACGGCGTCCACGTTCTAGTACGGCGGTTTGTTCCGTCATGTTCCGTCACGACCAGCTAATCTCATAACCATAGGCCAAAACACGAGTTACAGGTGATTCAGGTGTTTTAGCGATAACAGCATCTTATGATGGTGATGCCGATGATGTTGGATATACTATCAACGCATACGCAGGCGAAGGCATAGATCTGGTCTGGGACGAGAGTGTCCCCCAGCCGCCGTACACTGAGAGCGTAACGGGCTCGCTTACGGCAAGGAACTCGGGTGGGAATGGGACATATCCCACGTTCATGTTGAACCCCCAGTATTATCTCCGTTTGCATCCACCTAATGTCCAGATATCTGCTCCTTCTGCAGCCCGAGCGAAGAAAGTCAGAACGACGATCGTGTTGAAGAGTGAGAGAATTATACCAGTGAATGTATCGATGACGTGGTCGCAAGGAGAACGAATACATGTGTATGTGACGCAATGTCGCCTCGCACACCATTCTAACGTAACTCCACAGGTTATCTCAGAAGGAACTAGCGGCTACTTCTGGACCTTATTCATATGGCCTGGCGACGTTCACAAGAGACCTGGCACGTAAGAACATCTTAACCGTGGCCCTTCTATGTCATATTGACGTATGCTTCTAGCAGGTGACTATTCCTTGATTGTCTCGGCATTCGAGCCACACCACTTCGGCCCATTTTCATTATCTGTCAATGCCTCTTCCTCGTTTGACCTACGGCCCATTCCACAAGAGGGTGCTGGCATGTATCAAAAAGTGATCAACGGCGAATGGTGATCAGCATTTACAAAGGTCTATTTACCCTTGAAGAGCTGATTGCCTTTGCAGGAGCGCAGAAACTGCTGGTGGTAGCCCAAGCTTCGATAATTATGCTACCAATCCAGTTTATGAAATAGAGTCAACGCACCAATTTCAGCTGAAGTGTGCCCTCGCCTGCTCAGTGCGGAAAATAAATTGTACTGATTGCTTGCCTTCAGACTCCGCTTACAGCTGCTCAATCCCGCTACCATGGCCTCGTTGAATATCACGCTCTATCCTACCCCACTCTCGTCTGAACACCGCAATCAGACACATGTGGCAACTTCGGGTCCGTATGATGACGCTGTTTGTGGGGTGGCAACACCTCAAGTGTCGTTGAATGCGGGAAAGTATTGGGCGGTCCCGTCTACTTATATGCCAGGGGTGAAAGGCGAGTTTCGGTTGGTGGTCTATACGAGTGTGATGGATATATGGGTCCAAAGGGCGTCGGATAGCAGGACTTAAGAACCAATCATATGCACGAACGGACTCAGAACCATGCACCTTCTGTTAACCTCTTTCTGTCAAAGATGAACGCAACGTTGAATGTCGGTACGAAAAAAGAAAAGGGCGATTGGTAAATGTATACATCGTCACTGGTAGACTGCGAGTTGTGCGAATCCGACAGCTGGTTTGGACACATCAAACACGCTGTACACGTTCTTCATGAAGCTAAAAGAAATCAGTCACCCAAACCTAGGCAAAACTGGTGGTAACATGCCTATCGCCCAACAGCCATACATTATGACCGAACTGCGAGTCTTGTGCCAAAAGAGCTCCGACGCAATTTGAACTGCCTTCTGATTGCTGGCCCAGATTGAAACTAGAACGCTCGCCATGAGCATGCTACGTGTCAGACGAAGGATGTCACCTACTTGTCAGCAGCGATCACCCATTCTTCACCGCCATCCCACGAAAATGTCACGTCAGGCACAGCTGTGCATGGGAAAATGTAGAATCCATTCTGCCATTCTGCGCTTTCGGATGATATCCGCTCGTATACGTCCGCCACGGCGGCTGTGGGACCATACATAAGCGTTGTTCCGCTATCAATAATCGTCCGGAAACCTGTCACCACTTGCTCCCCATTAACAGAAATTTGTGCATTGGCGATCTGCCAGAATGCCAAAACGGACTGGCCATCCACGTGGGTGTTGACTACATCGTGGAACTCGATAGATCCCGTGTACAGGTTTTCGTTTGTCCCACCGATGGAAAGTTCAGATTTTTGCGAAGCGAGATAGAATGCAAATACGGGAGATGAGACAGCGCCTTGTGAAATGGCCGTTTGGAAAAAGGGATCGTGTTCTGCCATTGCAATTGCGGGAAAGCCATGCCGAGGATGCTGAGAAGAATAATTGGAAACGCCCAGTGACCGCGAGGAGGAGAGCAGTGCTCACCCATCTGATGGATTGGAGGCAAACGATTGTGATTCACTCGTCGTCCCAGCAAAGTATTGATGGCTAACTTGAATGCCCGCGACTGCCACCATGTCCTTGTATATGATTCCCTCCACAGTTGAATTGTCCCCGTATTGGATGGAGAAGTCTCCTTGTTCATCCTGTGATGTATCTGATTGGCTGGGATTATATCTATGCCTCTCTTGACAAGCACTACTCGTACAAGCAGCTGATGGGACCCAGAGGTCGGAGGAGCCAGTATCGAAATCGATGGTGAAGGTCTGAGCAGGTGTGCCAATTGAAATGTCACCAGTCCACAGAGTATCTTGTTCCTGGTCGACGAGTGGTTCTGACCCTCTTGAACCACCGGAGATTAAGTCTTGTTTGGTCTAAGGAGCGAAAGAGAATAAGATAATGGAAGTGAACGTTTGTTTCTTCTTACCTTGCCTAAATTGCGTTCAAGATTGATCGCGCCCCGCAGAAGTTTGTTTTTGGTGATCGTTGTTGAGAGCAACGCCTTCTCATAAGCAAATACACCATTCTCCCACGTAAAGCTACCTTTTTTGCTGAGGGAGATGGTAGAGCCCTTGACACTTCTTGGTCGCGGGTAAGGGTTAGGATAGGCGGCTATAGAAAGTGCAAGAGCCGCTGTAGTCCACCAGATCAACACGGGTTTACACAACATACTTCCGCATGGGCAAGAAAGGGATGAAGGAATCAGAGTATTTATGTGCCACCCGCCACTTCTTTAACGCATGATGCATGTGATGCCGGCGATGAGCAGTACTTTTCCAAGGCGAAGGGAAGGGAAGATTCTAAAGATGGTGGGTATGAATAGGGGTGGGTGGCAACCAAACAAGTTTGCAAGCAAACCTAAAAAATACAGCTTCCTAACCGGTTAGCGATTAGCGCACCCTCTAACCGTGTTAGTCCATATCTTTCGCCTCACTTTCCGATAACGAACTCGTAGACGGCCCGGACACGGCCTTGATAAGGGCGCGATCTAAATTTTCACGCATTGTCTCCATAGCTGGGAACATGTAGAAGCAAAGATAAGTTGATCGGCCGCGAACAAAGCTGTAAAGCGCTGGTGCCAGACTCCAACACTTGGCTCTGCGCGAATCTGCCAACACACGGTTCAGGTAAGTCCATCATCACGCTCAGCTGTACACGTCCCTCACTAAGCTGCCAAATACCGGTCGATCATTCCTAATGCCCAACACCCCTACATTATCGCCGAACGGCATGATCTACGGCGCAGGATCTCCGGTGCACACTGACCTTTCCGATGCCCGCCGAAACTAGAACGCGCCATGGGTATACGTTCAATGTTTCCCACTCCACCCAAGGCTTGCGACCTTCGCCAACGGACAAATGACCCTATAAAGCGTTGTTCCGCTAACAACATAAATATGTCGCCACTTGTGGTTATCAAATGGAGATCCGTGCATTGCCGATTTGCCAGAGTAAAAGGGAAAGTATGAACGGAAGGGACGAATTCTTCACGTAGTGTTTCATTTTACTACTAGGAACCTGTTTTTCATTGGGAGATTCTCCGATCGCAAGATTTGCTGGTCCTGCACGGTTAGTGATCAAAAGATGGTGGGCGAGTGAATATCAGAGTAGTGTGCGCAGCGTCGCATTCGCTATTTGGAGGAATCGGAGATGCTTGTAGGCGCGAAACAATGCGTATTTTTTGTAGCATTCTGAAAAAAAGTATTTCTTGATATCGTCACCGATGAATGGTTGTTCGTGCTTCAAGGGATGGACTTTGGAACGGTTGATAAATTCTTTCGAGATGAAGAATTATTAGATATGAAGGAGACCTAGCCTAGCCTGAGATTGATCGACTCGGCTTATTTCCCACCATGATCCCCGGTGCAACGACACGATCGAGACAAAATGAGTTGTCGTCTATGAACGTGATTTTCAGTGGCAGCCTACTACGAACAACCATATGGCTACGTCGACGGAGTCCGGTCGCCTGGAATAAAAGACTCGAGCGAAATCCACCGAACGTCAGTTGCCGCCTTTCTGACCCGGTTCATAATAGCGAGACCTTCTCTTTCTTCGCTGACCGCCTCGATGAGTATGTGTTCGACACCGTGCTCATCCAACGAGATTAAACCATCAAATAAGCGATGTGCTGTCGTGGATGGTGTATCCTTTGGCCCAAGATAATATCGATGCCATTCAAATCTCTTATCTTGCAGCAAGTATCCCATATGTCCGAGTCTTCGGCTGCTAGAACGCCGACTCGCATAGGGTACCCGGATGTCGATGGATGGCCTCCTGCAACGACGTTAAAAACGACTGCATCGAGACCGAACCAGACTTTGACGGTCTCGACTGAGTGAGCAACAAGGTGACGGGTGCCGTTTGGTGAATAGTGCCTGTATTTCATGCCAGGGGTGGTCGGATTTTGTTCCATCGATGCATCAACGTAATCACGCCGGTGAACTAACACCCTGGGTATGTGATCTGCGCCACGACTTTTGTCCACTTGCAAAACACGAGTCATATCTTCAAAGGTCACGCCTCCGGGACGCAAAATCCGAATATGTCCGTCTTCTTGCAAACCATCCGCGACGGTACTTTCTAACCCCACCCACATTGGCCGCCATCGAGGATAACACCCACTTTTCCATCTAGATCCTTCAATACGTGCTCCGCTCGTGTGGGACTTGGCTTCCCAGAGGTATTTGCACTAGGTGCTGCCAAACGCAGAAAATGCGATGAGGCCTAGCTACAGGATGCGAAGGCATTCGGATCGCGACTGTTGGTTGGTTCGCGGTAACAAGATGTGATATGACGCTTTCCCCGTTTCGGAATAGCAGTGTCAGCGCTCCGGGCCAAAAATGCTTCATCAGGATTTCATATGAGTGCGGTATTCTATACCCATCTGGCAAAAGTGTGCGCAGCATAGACAACGATGAGACGTGCACGATTAAAGGGTTATCGGCCGGACGACCTTTCGTTCGGAATATGCGCGAGACGGCATCACTGTTCAGCGCGTTGGCTCCAAGCCCATATACGGTTTCCGTAGGGAATGCAACAGGTTCGCCTATATCGAGATGCGGTGTGCGGCGGTACGCAAGGCACTTAGTGTTTCAGGACAACGAGACATCTGTGTTTGTCGTGCAGTGAAAGACAAGGAGGTGGTGTCGCATATGAAGGATTGGTGGTAGATGAGCTTTTCATATATCATGATGCTTTGCCTGGAGGGTGTGTGGGCCGTTGCTAGAGCTGGCACGACCAGGAGCAACGATAATTTGGAACGGAAAAGTTCAGGCAGAGGTGACCTGACACGACAGGAACACTGGACAACACAGGATAGTCGGCACAGATAGATAAAAGGATAAGGCAGGATAGGGGGTTTTCTGTGGCTGACCAGGAAACGCATCGAGCGTGCGGTTGACAATGAAATATCCTACATAAACCCACCAGCGCGCAATTTAACTCATTTTCACTATACATCGCAAAATTCACCATGGCACGCTATCACGTCTTATCAACAATCCTGCAGGCTATCGGCGTCGCGGGTCGTCGTCAAAAAAACAACCTTGGCTTTCAGATTTGCCCAGGACACGGGCACAGCCGCTGCCCTCCCACTCTTCCCGCGTTCAGGAAGCCCGCCAGTGGGGGACGGCATGTTATGTCCGGATCGCAAAAAAGAGTCGTCCATAGAGGCCAAAAAGAAAGTCAGCCTGCCAGCACCGAAAACGAGTAACGAGCAAAAAGGGCGTTAACGCGAACGCGGGTCCGCCTCAGCGCGAATACCACGATGAAAAGGAGAAAAGCACGTCTTTGAGCTCAAAGCGTCGGTTGCGGCATCGACACGGTCAGAGGAATTTGGACGAACGGTTGTCCAACCCCACAGTCGCTGAGGTACAGTCGTGTGGACTTGGGGAGGAGGAGTTCGATGAGAGGTCGATCGGTGCATTCTCTTTGTGGGGCTAGCTCCGTGGGTATGGGCGAGGAGAGAGTCACGAGTGGTCATACGCAACAAAA